>CAUYLG010000435.1:0-124561 GCA_963573385.1 Cacajao melanocephalus | reverse complement strand
CAACACCCCCGGCCGTGAATACAACCCCCACCACACCCACCAAACCACTGGCCTCTGCAGCATTTTGACCCCACGGCAGGAGGTGATGTCAGCTCTGGACGGCCGCCCCGAGGGACTGAGGCTTTCTTTCCTGCCTTGAAGAGGCTACACCCTCCCTGCAGCCCAGAACTCAGACAGAGCCCAGAGCCTACGCTTGCACAAAGCGCTAAGCTTTTCTTTCCTGTTCCCTGGCAAGAGCCCCACCCCCAGTGGTCTCCAGGGGCAGTGAAACTGGGAGGTGAAGGGGCTGAGCAGAGGCAGCTCCATGGGCAGAAAGCTCTATACAACAAAAGGAGGGCCCTGGGAGAGCCAGAGGCATCGCAGAACAAAGAAACTGGCAGGCCAGCCTCCAACGTCCCATTTTCAGAGGCCCAGAGAGGAGGATGGACTTGTCACGTCCTTAAGCTGGGGCTGAGGCTGAACGAGACCCCCAGCTCCTGACTTCCTGACCCTGGGACTTGGCCCCTGGTCTTGGGCCATAGGGCCGGGCGTCTTAAAACCCTAAGCAATCCTCTCTTTTCACTGGTAGCTCTAGATGCAGATTGAAGGACCTTGGGCTGAAGGGGAACAGTCATCGCGAGTCTGTGCCTGTCCCGTGGTGGGGTGTCTTCCCACGGCCTCCACCCACCGGCTTGCTCTGACCACACCAACACCAAGCAATATTCAGCCCCCTGCTTATGTGTCCAGGGAATTCCCGTCCCAGAGGTGTTAACCACATCCCTGAGACCCGGGCTTTGCTGGGAGAAGCGAGGCTCAGCTTTCAGAAAAGTGCGGAAATTCTGACAGACACGGTGCCTGTGTCTGAGGGTTTCTTAGTCACTCCCTGCACCCTGGGCAGCCCCACTGGAGGATCTGCAGGCTGGGAAAAAGAGTTTGCAGCACCCGAGAGCCACCCTCCTCCACAAGCTGGCGTTGTGCGGGAAGAGCCACCAACCAGGGTGGCCTGTGGTAACCCCGAGTCCTTTAAACCTTTCCCAGACACCTCCCAAGCCAGTGCCATCAGCAGCAAAGACCTGAGGTTTCAGCAGATAGGGGTGTGACTGCACAAAGGGACTGGTGAGAAAACACGACAGACACCCCTCACTCGGGAAGGGGAAGCTGGAGGTTTTCCCTGGAGGAGGGAATTCCACAGAAGGCTTCTCAGGACGCATCTGAGTCCACATTAAAATATTTTTCAGGACAAAAATCTTGCCATTGTTTACCCATGTTTTGATCTGAAGTCATAGGATCTTAGGATTGGATGGGTTTCAGACCCATTCCTCTCTCTTGGCCAACCCCACCCTACCAGTTTTCAGAACAGAGACCAGCAACAGAGAGATGGGTGGTACCCCCAAAATCACCCCACCTATGTCATGGCAAAACTGGGTCTAGAATCCAGGTCTCCCGGTTTCTGCTTGATGAGAGATAAAGGTTTTTCCCGGCAAGGGCAGTATCAGTCACTCCGTGACGTGTTTGGCTTTTGGCAGTTTGGCCAGGAAAAAAAAAATTAAAATGCTGCGTATACACATCTCAAGAGAAATACACTTGTTTTACCCTTGTAGATGGTCTGTTTGCAGGAAAAATAAATAGTGTTTTTGCAACGAAGGGATGGGTGAAGAATTCAGTTTTGGTTAAGTCCCACAGCATGAATTTAAAGTAGGATATAAGTTCGGATTGTTTAAAACAAACCTTTTTCCATTTGGTTTCACATGGAAAAAAAATATGTAGATGCCACAGGGGTGAGTTCCAAGCCAGTGTTTGTTGATGGTTATCATGCATGGCTCAGAGCACTTGAAAAATGTTTAACACTTTGTGCATATTTTCAGTATTTAGGGAAGTATGTTTGGGGACTAAGGGTGCTGTGGGCACCCCAGCATGCAGTGTCAACTTAAAATAAATGATCAGGAAGCATGTTTCTAAACAGGTTTCCCTGCAGCTGCTGAGATGTCTGTTTTACAATCAAGGAGGCAGAGTCCTTTGGAGTCCCTGGACTCCCTTCTCCCATTACTGTGCCTAGTTTGCTCTACCAGGTACCCCAGCCTGATCTCAGGCATGAAGAGGCAGAGCCACTGCACCCTTTTTTTGGAGACAGAATCTGGCTCTGTCGCCTGGGCTGGAGTGCAGTGGTGTAATCTCGGCTCACTGCGTCCTCCACCTCCCAGGTTTAAGCGATTCTCCTGCCTCAGCCTCCAGAGTAGCTGGGATTGCAGGTGCCTGCCACCACCCTGTCTAATTTTCGTATTTTTAGTAGAAATGGGGTTTCTCCATGTTGGCCAGGCTGGTCTTGAACTCCTGACCTCAGGTGATCTGCCTGCCTCAGCCTCCCAAAGCGCTGGGATTATAGGCATGAGCCACCGTGCCTGGTTGACCCAAGTCTTAAAGAGTAAGTTGGTATCCACCAGGTGGGTGTGGAAGTCGAAGGCGTCCCAGGTAAAGAGAACCATATGCATGAAGCAGCATAGTGTTGTCTGATCCTCCCGAATAGTACTGCATGGCAAGGGTTTGGGATCTAAGAGACAAATACTAAGGCTGAAAAGGAATGTGGGGATTACGAAGGGCCTTGCAATGGTCAGGAGTTTACGTTTGAGCCTCTGGGCATGGGGAAGCCATCCACGAGGAGCCTCAGCTGTCCCTGGAGGCCCTGTGCACATAACCAATGCCTGGTGCATGATAGACAGATCCTTCCTCCCAGGAAAGGCCACGTTCCAAATCCAAGTTCCTCTTCTGCTCCTGCTCCTTCTCTTGCCTGCACTTCCACTTCCAGCAAGTCCTGTTTTTCAGAAACATTTCCTGGGAAGATGCGACCCCAGCTCTCTGCCGTTCTGTAGGCACAGTGCTGGTTGTGGAGTAGTGAAAAGGAAGACTCGCTTCCTCTGGTCATTTCCAGCCTCTGACCCCGACTGTGCAGGTGTTTCGCACACTGCCCAATCCCCTAGTCCCAGCTGAGTGTCCCACCATTCAATTCCATGCCAACATAACCTACCTGGCGTTAGTGAAGACCCCCCAGGGTAAGGACTCAGTCCCACAGGCTGCCCCCGACTTCAGATGCAGTCTCAAATCCAAGCTTCCAGAACTTCTGACCAACTTGCTATAAGTAGGAGAATCCCTTTAGAGCCCCACTTCTTGGGTTTGATTATTTGCTAGAACTCAACTCACGGAACTCAGGAAAAGTTAGGTTCATCAGTTTATTACAAAGGACACAACTCAGGAACAGAGGGATGGAAGAGATGCAGAGGGCAAGGTATGGGGACGGGGTGCAGAGCCTCCCTGCCCTCTCTGGGCACACCGCCCTCCAGGCACCAGCATAGAGCCTTCCCGCCCTCTCTGGGCACACTGCCCTCCAGGCACTAGCATAGAACCTTCCCACACTCTCTGGGCACACTGCCCTCCAGGCACTAGCATAGAACCTTCCCACCCTCTCTGGGCACACTGCCCTCCAGGCACTAGCATAGAACCTTCCCACACTCTCTGGGCACAGTGCCCTCCAAGTACCTTGATGTGTTCAGCACCACACCTAGAAGCTCTCTGAACCTCTCCTTTTGGGTTTTTGTGGGGGTTTCATTACCTAAGCATGACTGATGAAATCATTGGCCATTGGTACTTGAATTCAATCTTCAGCCCCTTTCCACTTCTAAGTGGGGCTGAATGGTCCAACCTTCTAATCACGTGGTTGATTTCCCTGACAACCAGCACCCCCATCCTTTGGGCCTGCCCAAACTCAGGTGTGGTTGGAAGGGGCTTATTACAAATTAAAGAAAAAAAAAATGCTCCAGAGCTATTTCAGGAGTAGGGACAAAAAAAAAAAAAAAAAAAACAGATTCTCACAAGAGATGCTCCTGTTACTCTTTTTGCTTACGAAGTTACAAGAATTCTAGGAGTTCTGGCTTGGAGCTGGAGACGAAGACCAGATACTTCTTATATCAGTATCACAGTAGCAGACTTTAAATCTAAGTCCTGCTCTGACCCCACTGGCTGTGTGGCCTGAAGCTAGTCTCTCATCCTCTCTGGCCACAATTCCCTCCTTTTTCCCCTGTTTTGTAAAGAGGATGGAATCTGGCCTTCCAGGTATTTTGGTTTGCCAAGATCCCATCTTAAGCCTTCCAAAAACAAATCCAGTGACTCTTCCTGAAAGCTCCCAGTGATGCCTTCCATGGGAGCTTCCACATTCCCATGTGCAGAAAACAGTTTGATTCCGACTAATCTATGCTGTGTGTGTTTTGATGGCTTCACATAGATTTAAGAGGAACTGGAAAAATTAAAGGCCTGGCCCCTTTAAGAAATCAGGTGGTAAAATAAGGATGCGCAGGCCAGGTGTGGCTCATGCCTGTAATCCCAACACTTAGGGAGGCCAAGGCGAGTGGATCACCTGAGGTCAGGAGTTCGAGACCAGCCTGGCCAACATGGCGAAATCCCGTCTCTACTGAAAATACAAAAATCAGTTGGGCTCAGTGGCAGGTGCCTATAATCCCAGCTACTCGGGAGGCTGAGGCAGGAGAATAACTTGAACCCAGGAGGTGGAGGTTGCAGTAAGCCGAGGTTGCATCATTGCACTCCATCCTGGGAGACAGAGCAAGACTGTCTCAAAATAAATAAAACAATAAGGATGTGCAGAGGTGCCTGCGAGTCAGACACAGATGAGCTCGTTACATTATGTTCATCTCTTTAAAAGGTATTTTCAGCATCCCTGGCCAGAGAAAGAGACAAGCGCTGGGCCCGTGCCCTGGCAGGGAAAAAAATGCTTAGGCAAGGAGAAATGAAACTCACCCTTGGGAATCCTAAAAGGCCATTAACAGGGCCACTGATACCTGTACTCTGGATATATGCTAACCGAAGGCAGGAACCAGGGCCAAAGCCCGGGAAGAACTGCTAGTTGGAAAAAAATAAACAAGGCAGTTTGGAGTTTATGTTCAGAGTTAGCAGCCAGGTGTGTGTGTGGTACTTAGGAGGCGTGGCTGCTGTGATGTGTTATCTAGGAGGGGCATTGCACGCATCAGTTGAGGTGGCCAGTCTGACTGCTGCCTCGTCCCTGTTCTTTGTGTGTGCATTGCCTGCTCTGTTTCCACTTCTCTGCTTACACAGGCAGCCGAGCCCGTGGTGCCGCCCTTCCCTTCCCGCCGGGGGCTGGCATCCCCAATTCCCTGGCAGACATCCAGTGGTTTGGGGGATTTGCCCTGCAAGGAAACTGTCTTAGTAATACCAACCTCAGATGAAGGTGAACACGGAATCATTTACAAATCCCAGCGAAAGAAATGACGCCGGGGTCTTTGATGTGGGTTTTGAACAAAGAAAAGTTTTATGTTGAGATGCACATGAAAACCAAGAGTGGTTGAACTGTTTATTTAGAATGCATTTCAAACAAACTTGGGAATTGTGCTTACTCTCTATGACCCCAGCTCCTGTTATGCAGGGAGTGAGTGCAGCTGCAGGCTCTGTGGATTGAGTCTGGGAGGTCTGGGGAGCCTTTGATGTCACTGATCCACTCTCACTGCCACCGTGTGAACTTCACAGTACAGCCCAACGTACCCTCTGTCCTTTGACATGGAAGCCACCCTTGGAGGGTACTTGGGGCCAGCTGTCTAGGTGGACTTACTTCCCCTGGGGCTGGGTTTCAGCCTCTTTTCTTTAGGGAGCCATGTGTCAAATTCAGATGGAAGAGACAGGCAAAGCCATGGTAGACCTCCCTGGGAGTTCTTGGGGCCACGGTGGCAGAGGGGTACATGGCTGGCTTTCAAGCTTACTCAGAGGCTTGGAAAGTCACTTGCCACAATGCCTGGGTCCCCCGCCATGGTCCTCAGGGATCATATGGAGTTCAACACGATTGAGAGACAACCACCCAGGTCTCTGAGCTCCTGCGTGTTTCAGAAGAACTCTCGGGTATGTCGTCATCCCATCTAACTGAGGACGGAACCAGGCTGGGAGGTTACCTTTCTCACCCAAGGTCCTAGAGTTAGAGAGGGGTAAACTTGGTTCTAAAGGCAGTCCCGACCTTTGAGGATTTACAGTGCATGGGTGGAGAAGCATCCCAGAAAGGGGATTCAGACCTAGAACCTAGAGGAGAAAGAGAACTGGGATGGGAACTCGGGCCGGGAGGGGATGGAGGGAGCGAAGGCAGAGGGGGTGGCAGAGCCCTCCAGAAAGGGCCACTAGCCCTGGGCACATGAAGTTGAGCATTCAAGAAGGGTGCCTTATGGATGTCAGCAGGAGGGCTGCAGGCCTGATGAAACCAACACACAGCATCGCGGTTTTCTCCGGGCTCTCCAGCATTTCTTTCTGGTCCTAAAGGCCTGTGGACTCTGACCTCTCCCTGCCCTCTGAGAGGTTCAGGAGCTTAGGGAAGAATAGGACTCACTTGCCCAACCAGGCCATTCCTACAAATCCAACTCTAAGCAGAGCTTCTGGGCCTTAACAGCCTCCTCCCACTGTGATGGGGTGAGCTCCTGGCTCAGACCTGGGCAGGAAGAGCTCTTCATTTATTATTTGATCACATTTTTTATTTAGCACCGGGTAGCCGGGAATAGCAAAATCAGAGCAAACTCAGTTTCCAGAGAACAGGAAGCACAGCTGGGGAGACAAAGAGGGGAGGTCACAGTTTTTAAAAGTCTAGTACGAGCCTCAGGGCAGTGAAAATGCAGGAGACATTTCTGTTGCTCCTTCTACCCAGCAAAGTCCCGAGTCCCCCATGTGACCCCCAAGCAGAGACACAGCACTTTGGAAATCCAGGTGTGGCCCTGGCGTGGCTGCTTTATCATGTGACCTGGAGAGAGGCATGCCCCTTCTCTGAGTCTCAGCTTTCTCCCCTGTAAAATGGGGCTAACACCACCCCCCTTAGGGCAGGGCAGCAAAGACCCCATGAGACCCACTAATAAAAGTGCTTAGAAGAGTCATAAATGGAAGTATTAAGAGCAGATTCCCATTAGGAAATAGCATTTTATAAAGCACACCCACAGACCAGACCACGTTTTGAAAGTGATGCCCTCCAGGAGAGCCTGATCATAAATTCCTTCTTTTGCTTTTGGGATGGCCCAGTCCTTCCCATATGGATCACATTTCCCATGAGCAGTGTCACCTTAGCCTTAGCAGAGTCCCTGTGCCGCATGGTTCTTTCTTTACAAGAGAAGGAAAGTTCAACTTCCTTAATGGGCAGATGGTCCGAATTATCCCCAGGGCTCTACTCTGCAGCTGCAGAAAATCAGAGCCTATTTTCCCAGCCCCGTGTGTTTATTTGTATTCTCCACGACCTCCTTTCCTTCCCCTTGTTGTGCTCTGGCGGGGGACTGGAAGGCAGGGAAAAAAAAAACATATAGGAGCTGCAATCTTCCAGGCTCAGGGTGGGCCTTCCCTCTTCTTTTCTGTAGAGGCGAAGTTCCCTTTGCACAGTCAAGCAGGTTCTGGGGTATTTAGTGACCAACTCCATTCTTAGAGCCCCTCCAATGCTGTGAGTCCATTCATCCATTCCTTCCCCCACTCATTCCTTCCCCCAGTCATTCCTTCCCCAACTCATTCCTTCCTCCACTCATTCCTTACCCCACTCATTCTTTCCCCCAGTCATTCTTCCCCCCACTCATTCCTTCCTCCACTCATTCCTTCCCCCAGTCATTCCTTCCCCCAGTCATTCTTTCCCCCAGCCAATCCTCCCCCCACTCATTCCTTCCCCTAGTCATGCATTCACCATCATTCATCCCCCCACTCATTCATCCCCACAGTCATTCCTCCCCACAGTCATTCCTCCCCCCAATCATTCCTCCCCCTAGTCATTCCTCTGCCTAGTCATTCCTTCCCCCACTCATTCCCTCCCCCAGTCATTCATCCCCCCAGTCATTCCCCCACTCATTTATTCCCCCACCCATTCATTCATTCCACACCCTCTGTTGAGCACTGGAATGTGCCACGCTCTCTGTTTGCTGCAGGGATGCAGTTTGGAACCACAAAGATGCAGAATGGTGGCTGCCTTCTCACAATTTCCTACAGGGAGTGCAGAGAGACATGGAAGAGGGAAACATACTGTAGGATTTCTCATTAGTGGGGAGCACATGCTGGGGCCACAATCACGGAAGCCTTCCCAGAGGAAGTAACATCTCTATGCCTTACTTACAAAGCCCCAGAACGGGGGAGTTGTGTAGCCGGGGCTTGATCCCAGATCCACGCTCTCCCACGGTGCTTCTCAGCCTTGGCTGTGCACTGAGATCACCTATGAATGGTTCAAAACTGACCCCTCTCACTGGTGGGTTTCAGAGCTTCCCAGGTGCTTCCTAGATACAGTCAAGACTGGAGCTACTGCTTTAAGTCTAAGATTCATTCTCTTAAGCCTGAGAATAGAGGATCTGGCAGACGCCATAGGGCTGTTGTGAGATGGATGAAAAGCACTTTATGTTTGGAGAGGGCAGTTATTAAATATTTGTCTTAAGTATTCAGCCTGAGTGTCGCCTGTGTGGATTGAAAATAACAAGCCTTTCCTCTCTTCTCTGTGACTCTGCCATGTGGCAGCTGTGTGACCCCGAGCAGATTTTTACTTGGCTTTTATGGGCCCGTTTTCTCTTCTGTTAAATGAGCCGTAATAACTAACCCATGGAGCAGCTGCAAAGAAGAAATGAGCAAATGCAGCACAGAGCACTTTGCACAGTGCCCAGCATGTGCACGACAGGACCTCAGCAGACAGACGTTCATTCTCTTTTCTTTTATGCTTGACTTGAACTTTGTCCTGGGTACTGCCCAGAACTTGGCTGTGTTGTCTCTGGGTTTGGGGATGGCTCTGAGCCAGGTGTGGACAAGCTCTGGTAGCTCTGGGGTTACCCCAGCCCTGGAAGAGAGTTCTGAGAGATGGCAGCCATTGGCCATTACACAGTCCTCCTAAACCCACTGGTGGTGGAGTAATGAAACCACTTGCTCAGTTGTGGTGAAAGAAGTTAAAGGCTATTCCTTGTCTCACACCCCAATGATAGCCATGAAGCCCCAAGCACATTGTGTAAAATAAGGTAGGGAATTGTTGGGTGCAAAACCCTGGGGATGTCCAGAGATACCAGGGCTGAGTACGTGAACCCAGATGCTGGCTTGAAAATCCTGGAATGCATTCCCCAGAGATGCTGTTGGGTTCCTTTCCATTCCCAGAGGCAGGATGAGCAGCTGTCCATTGTGCTAAGGGAGGAGAAGCTCTCTGTGTTTCAAGTAGAGGGGAAGGGTTCAAGGCCAAGGTCCAAGAGCCATTCCAGCTCCAGGGGTCAGGGGCATCTCGGGTAAGACCCAGCCTGCTTTGTCTGGGACCCTGCTTGTCTAATGTACGTATTTACAAAGCAAAGAGAGCAAAGAAATGTTTGTTTTGAGAGGAGAATCCCCACATAGTAGATTTCTGAGGTCTGCACGAGGAGCTGAAGCATGATCGCAGCCCTAGCATTGCATTCCTGGGCCATTCCAGAGCTGCCTTGCTTAACCAATAACATCCAGTTTGCATCAATGTGTGGAAAGTTGCTGACAGCAGGAGCCAGTCTCCTGCCTCATGGTCGCCCTGGTCTCTGCCTCCCCTAATATGCTAAGGAGCCAGGAACCGAGCCCTGGGGAGAACAAAGGAAGTCAGGAGGAGACTCATTCAATTCAGGGGATGAGCCTTTTCCTTCCTGCTTCCCACGGGGGCAAAGAGGCTTTCAAGGACACATCCCTGCTTGGTTACTGGCCCTCCAAGCCATCCCAAACGTGGGGACCCTCGGAGCTGACCCTCGGACCCACACTGCTGGGAGGACTGCCAGCTGGCTGGGGTGGGAGCTCACAGTGATGGGACCTCACACTAAGTGCCAAGTTCTCCACATGTCCTCTTGCTCCCACCTGCCACTGTGATGCCCGTTTTAGGAAGAGCTGAGGTGTGGAGAGGTCACTTCTGGCCCATGGTGGAGCCGGATTCCAACACTGCTCGTTAAGTCCAGAGTGCTCTCTTTTTTTGAGACGGAGTCTCGCTCTGTCACCAGTCTGGAGTGCAGGGGTGCAATCTCGGCTCGTTGCAACCTCTGACTCCTGTGTTGAAGCGATTCTACTGCCTCAGGTTCCTGAGTAGCTGGGATTATAGGTGTCCGCCACCACGCCCAGCTAATTTTTGTATTTTCAGTAGAGACGGGGTTTTGCCATGTTGGCCAGGATGGTCTCGACCTCCTGACCTGGTGATGCATGTGCCTCGGCTTCCCAAAGTGCTGGGATTACAGGTGTGAGCCACCGTGCCTGGCCCAGCCTTCTCTTTCCACCCTATTGAGTTCTCTCCCCACCGGAATCACCATGGCAGCGTTTGATGCCATGCAAATTCCTAATTTCCCAGGACCCACGGAGGCAAGGAGCTGATCACTTCTCAGATGGGTGTGTGGTGCCCTCTTCAGGCTTTTCCAGTCCCAAGAATCAGATACTGGATCAGGTCATTTCAAGTAATGAGGATGCGCGGGGAGACTTAGGATGACCAGGACCCATAGTGCCGCAGGTGGACCTCACGAATCCTGTCATGAGAAGGTCACTCAGAATCCAAGGCCGTTCTGAGGGCCACCACCCTGGGCCCAGCTTTTCACTGGGAGGCCTCTTCTCCAAGATGTATGTTTCCACTGTCCCTGCCTCTCTGTCTCTGTGTGTCTGCTTGGCTGTCTCCATATTCCCCAGTTTGGACTCCTGGGAGAGGTGGCCCTGCTGTTCTTCATCAGAGTGGCTTGGACAGAACTGAGTCAGGGCAACGATTCATGGTATTTCTCTTGTGGAAGTCAGTGCCCATGGGCTGTGAGCACAGCACACACCCGACCAGCCTGTCAAGAGCCATGGTCTCACCACATCTGATGTCTAAGACAGACAAAGCTGGACCCTAGTTACAGTGATAAGAACAGATTGTAGTCAGCGATAACTGTTGCAGCAGGAAGAGTCCAGCATGAACTGAATACAACCTCGATGTGTACAGAGGTAACAGAGATTTTAAGGGAAAATGAGGGATTAGGGAGGGGGAAGAGAGGGGACTCTGTAGAGTTAGGGAAGTAAAAAGTTACAGAAAGCGCAAAGGAGCTGGTTCATGGAAAACCCATCTGGGTTTGACAACTGGCGCTTATCACAGTGAGGCTTCTGCGCTCCCACAGCAGCCGGGGACAGGGGCTCTGTCTTCAGGCACTGGCTGGAACACACAGGAAATTCTTTTGGTAGTCTTGCATTTTCTCAGGCAGGCTTTTTAAGGGGGACCAGGTCATCCTAGGGGTGGAATCTTGAACTGCTAGAAACTATATTAGTGTTTGTTCATGTCTATATAGACACGTCTCATATCTTTATGGGCCAAGGCTGAGGTTCAGGAAAGCCTGGCTAGAGAGCCTTTGTCACTGATCCCCTCAACAACCCTAAGAAGTCCATATGACAGTGGAGAAATGAGGAAGAGTGTGTGTCCTGCTGCCTCTCAGACTTACGAGAGTACTAGCAGCATGCCTGGGCCAGCCCTGCCTGTCCCGTCTCTGCCCTGGGCTCCCCTCACCCCACCACACTGCCTGCTTCAGACCCATACCTGCTGGGACAGCCTGGATCTGCCTCGCCGCATTTTTGCATCCAAAGAAGAGACAGGGTGAAATACCTGTGCATCCGCATGGGTCAATACATGGTTGGAGATCAATTAGCAAGGTGGGGATCTAGAAGACCGGCAGAAGGGCAGAGCAAATCGATTGCAATCCAGGGTCATGCCCCAAGTCACTGTGCACACAGCAAGCTGTGGCCTCTGTGCTGGGGTAGCACCTTTCCCATCCCTCCCACCCTGAGCAGGTGGGATCTGTGGATGAGAATAGCACCCATTCTGGACATGCAGGCGCCAGAGGTTAAGAGTGGAACCAGGGAGGGACGGGAATCCAGAGGCATTCAGAAGGGGATTCTGATCATGCTTGCTCACAAAGTCATGGACGTATCCACCCATTGCCCTCCACGCCATCTATTCAGCTTTTATTCAGGCCCTCAGCAGCCACGTGTCATGTGAAGAGTTGCAGGGCCGTGGACAAACAAGACATGGTCTCTGTGTCCAGGGGAAAATAGGATATGTGCTTGTAACCCTCACAGATGGAGAGCAGTGCCATGTGGTCCTAGGAGTGCCAGCCTGCTCCGCTCTGCCCTGGGCCCTGCTGGTTTAACCTGAAACTGTCTTCTCTTGGTATACGGTATGTTACTGAAGGTGGCCACAATGGGAAGAGCAGTAATGGCTGGTGATTTCTCTCTCAACCTCAGTTTCCTCATTTTTAACTGAGGATTTTGGCCGATAGAGCCCCGGAGTTCTCTGCCAGCTTTGACATTCTGTGATCGATCTTATCTATTTTAAAGTGTTGGTTCATTTGAGTGAGTCTGGGGCAAAGACAACACTTATTTGTCTTTGCATCCTTCGTGCCGGGCGCAATCCTGGAATGTGGTAGTAATTCCTTATCTGCAACTGGATGGATAAATAAATACGCCATTGAAAAAATAAATACAGACTGACAAAAAATGCGTAAAGAATTAAAACAGATAATGCATTTTTAGTGCTGCAAATCTGTACACAAGAAGAATCACCCTGGACTTTAATGAATATGATCACTTTCCTCAAAAGCCAAGGCTGGTTTACCCTTCCTTTGCCTGCAATCGTCGACATGTTAATTTTCAAATACAAACTCAGCAATAGCTGTACTTCACAAAGGCAACCCTGCCTTCTTGGTTCTCCCATAAGACTCAGGAGAAACCAAACTGTTTCTGTGAATTTTTGTTAGAAGCATTGCAGTTCCAGAGTTAAAGTGATTGTTTTCCATGTAACTGCTCCATCAAAAGGCATCTTGCTTCAAAGGGGTGATGCAAATTGGCGGACCATGCTCAGAGATCTTCTGAAGAAAGAATTCTGGGAAAGAAAGGAGGGTGTGGATGGAGAACTGGCCCAAGGGTTAAGTCTCAAGTTCAGGCCCCAGCTCTTCTGCTAGCTGTGGGATGACTTGAGTAAGGCGGGCGAGTCACCTCTCTGGGCCTCTGCTCCCACACGTGCTATGCAAAGAGTGTGGACTATGTCATCTTCAAGTCTCTACCAGCTGGCAGATGCTTTGCTTCGCCATCATTTGTGATGATTGGAAAAGCCCAAAGACTGTGTTGCAATTACCTACAAGTCACCCCAAGCACTAAGTAATGGGACATCTGTTACAGGCAGCTAAGCTAATGGAAGTTGTTCCTGGTGATATCCTGAGAAGATACTAAGCTTCCTTGTCCAGACCCATGCCTTGATCTTCTCCATGACCTGGCCTCATCTGTGCCTCAGCTGTACCCTCTTTTCTGGGGAATTAGCTCACGCTCTTAGAGATCTGGGGCCTGCAGCAGGAGGGTGGCTGAGGTCCATGGGATTGGTCCCAGGCATGGCCTGGGTGAAGGGCAGGCTCAATACAACAGGTCAAGGAATGGGGAGGCAGGTGCTGTGATCTGGGGCTGCAGCGAGGCAGAGAGCTCCAAGCAGAGGTTGGAACTGACACTCCAGAAAACTTGTGGGGTGAAACAGTGAGCCCCTTGACCTGGGAGAGAGCAAAGATGCGGCCTAGCCAGGACCCAGTCTCACGCCTATGTTCCCTCAAGCCGCTTTCCTCCTATAGGGTTACCCAGTGAGACCGGGCAGTGAGGCTCTGTTCTGGGCTTTGAGGTGACAACATTTTTCTCTTTCTGCTTCTCTGTATCAAAGGATGTTGATGGGGCTTGTTACCAAACTGAAGTGGGATCTTCTTGCCTGGCATAGTAAAGCTAGACATCTACACTGAAATATTCCAGTGAGAAGAAGGGTGGTGTTTATTTGCAAGACACCTAGCAAAGAGAATTTGGTAGCTCATGCTTAAGACTCAGCCTCCTGGATGGCTTACAAGCAAGGCTGTTTAAAGGCAGGGGTAAATTTCAGGAGAGCAGAAGTTACACGTAAATTTGTAAATCAATACATGGATGTTATACATTGGTTTGGCCTAAAAAGGTGGGAAATCTGGAAGAAGAGCTTCAAGGTCATACGTGGCTTCAAAGGCTTTCTGATTTGCAATTGGTTAAGGAAAGGAAAATTTATCTAAAAACTTGGGTTCAGCAGAAAAGAATGTTAAGGTCTGGCCTATGCACGTGACTTCCTCCAGGTCCTTGGGCTAGCTATGTGCCTGGAATTTCCCTTTATTTTGTAGCAGTGGTGAGTACAGAATAAAGAACACAGTCATTAGCTGGGCATGGTGGCATGTACCCTGTAGTCCCAGCTACTTGGGAGGCTGAAGCGGGAGGATGGCTCGAGCCTGGAGGGCAGAGGTTGTAGTGAGCTGAGATCATGCCACTGCACTCCGCCTAGGTGACAAAGCCAGACCTTGTCTCAAAAAAAAAAAAAAAGTCAGTCAGTGAGTCAGCATTCAGGCCTCAGTTTCCCCTTATTTGAGATGTACATGCTGGAAAATCCACTCAGTTCTGGGTTTCTGAAAAACCTCAGGGACATGTGTTAAGATGTTCTCTAGTTTCTATAGAGAGCAAAACATCTGATGACTCTAACTTCCTTGACTATTGTTTTAAGCTACTATTTCTTTCTTATGAACTTGCTCATTTGCTTCTCGGGGCTAGCTAAGTGCCTAGAATTTCCCTTGAAGAAACTCAAGATTTTCTTTTATTTTCATGTTTGGGGGCCTAGCAGGCCCCTAAAAGGGTTCCCTGCTCCATCTCAGGCTCACAGTCCCCAGTTCTGGGGCAGCAGGGAAAAGAGGAACAGAGACATCTGGGTGTCTCTGCTATGGGGGGTGGGAGTGGGCATTTCAAGAAAAAGCTCTGCCCAAGATTTGTGGGATGGGGATTGGTACAAGCTGTCAAGAACAGCCTCCGCTTGTCCTCCCTGTTTTTAGCAAGGAACAGCTCTTGGTGTCTCCCTTAAGCTTGGGTTTTCCAGCCAAGTGATGCTACGTGCTGGTGCCATTCCTACACAGAGCTGGTGGGGACCAGCCTTGCAGTCAGTACCATCCTCTCAACTTGCAAACCATGAAGGCATGGACAGGTAGACCCCAGTCTGCAGGTTAGGGTTCCAGAACAAGAGGAAGTCTCTGCACCTAATGCCCTCACCTGAAGGGTGCAAATCAGATATCCACACAGGAGCGATATGGAGCAGGGCTTTCTTCAGGGTTGCTGATCCTCATTGCTCCGGAAGGATTTTCCAGGGCTCAATGGGGTGTGATGCCAAGGAGGAGGTGAAGAGGCCTCACAGTCAATGAAGGGCAGTTACTAGGGGACGTGGCTGCAACCTCAAAAGCCTGGGGTCCCATTGCTCATTGCCAGCTCTCTTGCCCTTTGCCCTCTAACTGGAGCATCTGCTCTTGCTTTAGAGCCTAGGAGTGCCTGAGTTTTACACAATCAAGAATCCCTGTCTCTCATTTTCCTCCACTGCCATGTGCAGAGGGAGGCATCTCCCTGACCCCAGTAGCCTTGTTCCTCCTGCAGGGACCCTCTTAGGGGCATCTGAGGAAAAAGCTCCCTGGACTGACAGGAAGAGTCTTGGGGAAGTTACGGAGCAGGCTGAGGCTGCCTCTCAGTCTCTGAGTCTGATTAAGTGGGGGCTGATGCATTGTGGGGCAAGAGCATTTCCCACTGGTGGTTGGCTGCTTGGTGGGAAAGCTTTGACCTGGGGCAGAAACTGCTGGGAAAAGGCAGAATTGAAGCTCTCTGCCCACAGAAACCCAAACCTCTTAAGTCATATGTCTTTCTCAGGCTAGAGGGTAGTTGCTGTTGGAGGGCATTAGTGATTCCCCAAGTGTGTTGCTGGAGGTGGCCTCATTGCTCAGCCCTGTTAAAGGCTCCTGCCTGCCTGCCAGCCTCCCCTATACCTCTTCAGGGGCAAAGGAGGCCAGAGACACAAGTTCCTGAATTTAGACTCCAAGTTCCTGAACTGGGGCAGCCTGCATCATAAGCAAGTCAAACCTCAGCCTGTGGTTTCCCAGGGAGGTGGTAACAGAGATGAGATGTTGCTGGGTGGGGAGAAAAGGATGCAAAATCCACAGCTTAGGGCCATGCTCTGTGAAGTGGAGCTAGAATAAGATGTACTATCTGATTTGGGTGAGTCCAGGGGAGAAGGTGTGGCTTTCAGATTCGTGTTGACCCTGCTGGAGCATGCAGCATCTGCTGACCCTGTGGGCAGGTGGTCCTCCACCATGAGGGGAAGCCCTGAGTCTAGGGGATCTGGGGACAGGTGGTGAGGAGCAGGCTTCCATGCCTGATGAACCGACACTGGGGTCTGAGTAGAGTGGAACCTTGTCCAGCCTCGCCCAGGTGCTCTGTAGTTCTTTCTCCCCCTTGCGGGCACTTTTCGGTTCCTGAGATCAATGTGGTCCCTACTGGGGAGACCATGAGGAGCCCTGCAGGCCACGACTTTGCTTGGTACATGGTAAACATGGGCCATGGGCCAGAGACATCCTTGAAATTGATGCCATGAGTCCCATAATTGTGTGTATCATATGTTTTCAATTTTCTGAATATGTCTTATTTAAAATATCCTTCTGTCATGTCTATATACATTGAAACCTCTTGGGAATTTCAGTCTTTCAGCATCCAAATGACATTTTCCAGACTTTCTCTTGCACCCACCATGATCATTTGACAGCCACATCCCCCTTCTCCCATTTGAGATGTACAGTCATTGTAATAGCCTGAGCTCCAGGTCCAGAATCCAGAGCCACCTCACAAAGAGAAGGCAGCAAGTGTGTGATTAGAAGGTTGTGATGTAATCAAGAGGATGCTGGAGATCTGGATACCCTGATGGTGGATTCTCCATTCAGGCTGCCACCAAAGCCCTGGACGCTGGAAAGCTGTGCCCTCCAGACAGCACCTGCCCACCGTATTAATGAGCCCCTCCATTCATGCACGGCTTCACTTTGCACAGGCTGAGCATCTCAGTGGACCAGGCCCTGTACCAGGTCACGGGATCCTCAGAAGGCTCACAGTGTCCTAAGAGTAAATAGCAATAGCAATTATGACACAAAGCTATAAGCATGTGCCTAGAAGGGGCCCTGTCAGGTGTGGGGACCAGCAAAGGAGAAGAGGCATCTAAGCTGAGATCTAAAAGACAAGGAAAGCTTACACTAGAGTATAGAAAGGGGTTTTCTGAGGTGGGGGAGTCCACATCCTTCCTCAGCTTATTCAGGTCTCCACATAAGGCCTTCCTTCTCTACCTGTCCAAGATGGCACCTCGTCTCTCTCCTCACTCCCCACCCTCTTCCTTGTTCACGTGTCTGAGATGGAACCTGCCCTCTCATTCCCTCCTTTGTCGACCTGTCCAAGATGGCGCCTGTCCTCTCATTTCCTCCGTCCTCCCCTCGTCCAAGATGGCGCCTGCCCTCTCATTTCCTCCCTCCTCCCCTCGTCCAAGATGGCGCCTGTCCTCTCATTTCTTTCCTCCTCTGCTCCTCCAACATGGTGCCTGCCCTCACTCTCATTTCCTCCCTCCTCTACTCAGCCAAGGTGGCGCCTGCCTCACTCTCTACTCCCTTCCTGTGCTTCTGTTCTCATTTATGCTCTTATCACCACTTGGCCATGGTTATGGTTCTGTTTTTGTTTACTAGCTGTATTGCTAGACTCTCCCTAGAATGTCAGCTCCCTGAGGGCAGGGACTCTGTTCATGAGCATATCCACAGCTGCCTAATAGACTCTCAGTCACTTACTTGGCTAAAGATGTAGGTACACAAGGTGAGTTCAGGTTGGCCAGAACAGAGAGGCTAAGTCAGAGAGTCTCTGACCATTGCCTAGTCACACCCAGCCTCTTCCTGTTGTTTTGACCCCACTCCCTGACCTCTGCCTGGCCTGCTTGGGGACTTACAGCATCCTCCTGCCATTTCTTGATGACTCCACACTGTGGCTGCTGTTGTAGGCCTCCTGGTGCAGCCAGAGGTGAGGCAGGTCTGTGAGAAACCAGGGCTGACAGCCTGGCCTCAGCCAACCCAGGGCCAAGCCCCTGCGCAGCAGCCGGGTCCTCCTTGGTGCTGCTGGCTGCGGGTTAGCCTGTCCTTACTGCTCCTGGGAAGCTTCTTGGTGTCAGACCTAGCCTCTGAATTCCAGCTGCTCTCCATGTTTTTCTTCTCCAGGATCTCTCTGTTCTCTTGCACAGCTTCATACTGTTGGGGGACAACCTGCATGAGTTTGTGTTTGCAGTCTGCATGGGGAGAGCAGTCACCCGGCCAGGGATGAAGGATCTGCAGCAAATATATCCAGTATCAAGAGGAGGCATGCCTCGAGCTCTCACTGTAGTCTTTCAGCATCCTTCCTGGGGTTGGGGTTGCTTCCTGGTGGCTTCTGTGGTTCCTCTGCAGAATTTTCTGGGGTTTTCTTGGCCCAGGCATGTGACTGGTTCTGAGTTCTCTTCCTTCTCGTGGGGCACAGATGTCAATTCTGCCGTCTCCTTAAGGACCTATGATGGTCTTTGCCAAATCACAGTCATGAAAAGAGGCTCCTTCCAGCCCAGCTCCTTTACTTGGCCAAATAAGAGGAAAAGGAAAAGCACAGGTCCAGGAGTGCCACATTTATTGGTGGCACGACTTGAGTAGGTTTGCTATTTTCTCTGGCGGTTCATGTAGGGATTTTCCTTCATTGTGTCAGCCACTGGTCACTGGGTTCCAGTACAATGTCCACCCCTGCCCCACGTGACCCCAGTGGTTTCTGGCTTTAGAAAAAAAGATGACTTTGGTTTCTTCTCTGGCCTTAGATTACTGAGGGTTGAAGCTAGAAGGAAGCTTGCTGATGGATCATCTAATCCAAATGCCAGTCCACAGTGCACAGACTAGTTATCTCCGAATCATTTGGGACACTTGGAAAAATATAGATCCCTCCCTCTTGCCACCAAGATTCTGTTTCAGTAGGTCTGGGTTGGCCCCAGAATCTGGTGTTCCTGATGATTTTGATAAGACCCACTGACCACTCCAGTATCTTATCAAGTGAGGGTGCTCAGGTCCCAGCAGGAGAAATCGTCCCCAAGAGTAGTACGGTGTACAGGATGGTGAAAAGGATGTGGGAAGACACATCAGGAGACCCAAGCCATGATCCCAGCTCTGGCATCAACTGTGCATATCGCCCTGAGACTGACTCCCCAGCCAAACCCTGGCTTTGTGATGATCCGTAGGCTTCTTTTAGTCGCTCCAGTGTTCTTTGAATCCCCAGCATTTCCCCTTGGAGAACCAGTGCGTTGTAATGCTCAGGAACGACTCTCTGCTCCATTCTGCAAACATTTACTTTCCTTATCTCCAGCCACACTGTGTGCTAAGCACTGAGTTTAGAGATCAACATGACAGGGGCTCAGCCCTGAGAGAAGGGGAAGCAAACCCGCATTGCCCTTTGCGTTTTGTTGCATTGTGTTTGAACGACAGTCCTGCAATGCACATGTTCCCATGTCGCTGTTGGGGAAATGCTCTCAGAGAGGTGGTGAGACTACCTTCAGGTCCTTCTGGTAGAAAGGGCCTATTATGTGCAAGGTGCTATTCTGAGCTCTTCACATCTATTGCCACATTTCATTGATTCTGTGACACACACTTATACACCTGTGGAATCAGGAAGCATCCAGCACTTGACATAATTTGCCACCTACCCGGCAGAGTTTTTTTCTTCTTAGTGGCACATAAAACAGTGAGGTGCCTGTTACAACAGGTGGCATCTCAGATTTGATGAACCACTGTGTCTCACAGTTGCAGATAGTAAGTGGCAGAACCAGAATTCACCACCGGCTCTCTCTGGCTTAAAGCACTTTCACCCTCACAGCTTAGTGTGAAAATGAACATGAATGACCAATTCAGGGCTGAGATACTTCCCAGGACACAGCAAAGCTACCTGCCCACAAGGCCTTGACCATCCTTGGCTTCCTATTTCTCTTACACCCTCCCCCCTAGCAGGCGAGGCTTCTGGTCACTGGGTCTCAAACAGTGGAGAGAAATCCAGTAATCACACTCCTTGATATTTACCCAAATAAGGTGAAATTGACATCCACATGAAAACCTGCATGTGGATATTTACAGCAGCTTTATTCATCAAGGCAAAAATTTTGAAGCAACCCAGATGTTTTTCAGTAGGTCAATGGATGAAAAAACTATGGTGTACAAAGAAAACGGAATATCATTCAGTCCTAAAAGAAAAGAGCTATCAAGCCATGAAAAGACGTGAAGGAACCTTATACGTGAAGGTTCACTTACTTATTACTAAGTGAAAGATGCCAATCTGAAAAGGCTACATACTGTATGATTCCAACTATGACATTCTGGAAAAGGGAAAACTTTGAAGATAGTAAAAAGATCAGTGGTTGCCAGTGGCACAACCATGGCTCACTGCAGCCTTAACCTCCCAGGCTTAAGTGATCCTCCCACCTCAGCCTCCCAAGTAGCTAGAACCACAGGCATGGGCCACTACACCTGGCTAACTTATTATTATTGTTTTGCAGAGACAGGGTTTCCCCATGCTGCCCAGGCTGGTCTTGAAACCCTAGCCTCAGGTGATCCTCCTATCTTGGCCTCCCAAAGTTCTGGGATTACAAGCATAAGCCACCACACCTGGCCCCTCTTTTGCCTACTTTTTGATCCAGTGGGGTTACTTGTTTTTTGCTTGTTGAATTAAGTTCCTTACAGATTCTGGATATTAGACCTTTGTGGGATGCATAGTTTGCAAATATTAATATTTTCTCCATTCTGTAGGTTGTCTGTTCCCTTCGTTGATTTTTTCCTGTACAGAAGCACTTTAATTAGGTCTCTCTCATCTACTTGTCAATTTTGGTTTTTGTTGCATTAGCTTTTGAGGACTTAGTCATACATTGTTTCCCAAGACCAATGTCCAGAATAATGTTTCCCGGATTTTCTTCTGGGATTCTTACAGTTTGAGGTCTTAAATTTAAATCTTTAATCTATCTTGAGTTGTATAATTTTGTATAACGTGAAAGGTAGGGGTCCAGTTTCATTCTTCTGCATATGACTAGCCAACTATCCCTGCACCATTTACTGAATAGGGAGTTCTTTCCCCGCTGCTTATTTTTTCGACTTTGTCAAAGATCGAATGTCTGTAGGTGTGTGGCTTTATTTCTGGGGTCTCTATTTTGTTCCATTGATTTCTGTGTCTGTTTTTGTACCAGCACCGTGCTGTTAAAAAGCCTATATTTTTTACACGTGGGGAGAAGGCTGGCAAAGGGCAGGAGAGGCACAGGGTGATTTGGGGGCTGAAGTCTTGGTATAACTGGCCCCAGCCCTCTTCCTCCTACCCAGGGGAAGGGGGAGTCAGAGAAGGTCCCTGGGACCAGGTCCTGGTGTGTGCAGAGCCGGGTAGTGACAGTCAGCTGCTCCCACAGGTGGCGTGGAGGCCCCGATGCTGATCCGCCTGGTGAATGGCTCAGGCCCTCACGAGGGCCGCGTGGAGGTGTACCACGACCGACGCTGGGGCACCGTGTGTGACGATGGCTGGGACAAGAAGGACGGAGACGTCGTGTGCCGTATGCTGGGCTTCCGCGGGGTGGAGGAGGTGTACCGCACGGCTCGATTCGGGCAAGGTAAGGCCTCTGATGGAGGGTCTACGCATCCCAGGACTGGGCCCCCCTCCAAAGCCCCAGTCCCTTCCACAGCAGTTCTGTGAGGTGACCCCAGCCTCTCCCAGAATGCTTCCTGCAATGAGAACTCACTGCCCCGCCCCAGGCAACTGTCTCCGGTGGCCATCAGACAGTTCTGTGGATGAGAACGTTCCTCCTTTCCCCATCTAAGTCATGTATCCTGGCGGTTTCCCCTACCAGTCTTCCCCAGTCCGGTGTCCAGGCACAGCTGCCGTCCCTCTCCCCCGGGCTAGCTCTTCACACCTTCCTAACTTGCTCTCATGTCTCTGCCATGTTTTCATCATTACTTGGCACTTGTATGACACTCACTGTGTGCCAGGCTGTGTTCTCAACACGTAACAAATATTCACCCATTTCATCTTTCTGGCACTGTGAAGTATGCAGGTATCATTGCTGTTTTTCTTTTTCCTTTTTTTTTTTGGTGGGGGGACATGATCTTGTTCTGTCATCCAGTTTGGAGTGCAATAGTGCAATCATGGCTCACTGCAGCCTTGTTCACCCAGGCTCAGTGATCCTCCCACCTCAGCCTCCTGAGTAGCTGGGACTACTAACCATGCCCAGCTAATTTTTCTTGTTATTTTTAATAGAGATGAGGTCTTACTATGTTGCTCAGACTGGTCTTGAACTCCTGGGCTCAAGCAGTCCATCCACCTTGCCTTCCCAAAATGCTGGGATTACAGGCATGAGCCACCGTGCGCAGCCATCCCTGTTTTCCAAATGAGGATATGAAGGCTCAGAGAGGTTGGGTAACGTGCCCAAGGTCACACAGCTAGCGAATGCCAGACCCGGAGTTTAGACCCAAGGAGGTGTCTTAGGAGTCTATATTTGGACCACTCTGCTGGGCTGTCTCTGCCTCTCTGAATCTTTTCTTCTTCAGGCGAGCATAGCCAGATATTCACCTTGTCCTCATATGACAATGTCTAGAAAGCCTTCATCATTCTGGCTGCTTTCCTATTGACACACGGAAGCACATTGACCTTCCCACAGATGGCACAGGAGCTTCTGAGGAAGGGGCACAGACCCTTCCTAGGTAGATGGCTGATTCGAACTCTGTGTTTGTTTCCTGATGGATCAGAGACTCTTGTGTCGACTCACAAGTAAAACACTGGTCCCACATGCACAAACCCGGCACTCCCCACACCCATTCAGTAGTGAGCTGTCCCTTGGCAGTGTGTCCTGGCCTGTTGCTTCTGCACTCCGGGTCTTGGTGTCTAGTCTGCCACTAAAGAGCCTGCAGCCCCTGTGATGGGTCTCGCAGCCTGGGCTCCCTGGGACTTAACATGCTGCTGCTCACATGTGGAGAAGTCCAGGTGGGTGTGGGGAGGGATTGGGGCTGATCCTCTCACACCCAGTCACCAGGCCTGCTGGTGACCTGTGGACGGCAGCCCGCTGACTACAGGGTTCCTGACATCATGGAGTGGAGCCGGGCATACCTGCTGAATTGCCTGAGGTCCTCTCTATCCAACCTGATGTGCTCAATGGCTACAGGGACCCATGGCATAGGGTGAGGGGAGAGAGTGGCATGTCCCTTCCAGATGAGGACCTCGGAGCCAGGTCACATCCAGACTGGAGGTGGAAGCCTCTGCTCCTCCCAGCCACCTTGCTCTTCATCCCCATGAGGGGCTGCTGCAGCTCTTGCTCTGAATCTCATACCGTAGATCTCATCGGTAATTGACTGAATGTGACTGTTAAAACGCATGCTCTGAATGAAGAGACCCCCCACAAACAGGCTTTGTGTGAGCAACATGGCTGTTTATTCACCTGGGTGTGGGCAGGCTGAGTCCCAAAAGAGAGTCCATGGAGGGTAGTGGGATAGGAGTTGGTTTTAGAGGTTTGGGGCAGGGAGTGGAAAGTTACAAAAGTTACAGTTTAGGGCGGTGTTTGCAAGCTGGGAGGGGGTCGTAGGGTCTGGAGTCATGAGGTTGACCAAGGTCGGTTACAAAGTCCAATTGCCTTATCAATTGAGGCGGGAATAAGGAACAGTAGAAGAATGTCTCAAGTTAATGAGGCACCACAGGGGTTGATCATCTTTCCCTTCCTCATGGTCTTCCAGTTACTTCAGATTTTCTAACTCCAGGAGGCCACCCAGAGGTGTACGTGTGGGTCACAGGGGTCGCCATGGCGTCCATGGCGCCATCCCTCAGCCTAAAAGACCTACAGTGACCCTTGGCGAAATCTGCCAAGCAGCTGGCAGGGAGTGCAGTTTTAAGGGGCAGAGTTTGAGGAGCAAGTTCGAAGGGGTCTGGCACCACGAAGGGCAGCCCCCCGGGAAAGAATGCTGTTCGTCCACCTAAGGCTTGGGGCAGGATCCCAGTCGGTTTTGGCTAAGGAAAACCACTGTTATTGTTGGTGAGAATAGGAACAGTCCTCAAATTCCTATTTCAAGCTCCAAAGGAGGCTTCTTCCTAATAAGTGGCAGTAAAACCTTTTCAGAAAAAAAAAATTATAAATTCTTTTTTTTTGTTTTCTCTACGAGAAGCAATTTGGTTCAATATAAATGCTTTTCAAGAAGCCAGAATAGGTAGTTTGAAGGTCACAGGTCATGTTAACCTGACTCTGTCAGTTGGTGAAAAGGCAGCAGGTGGGCTGCAAGTGCCAGGCCAGCGATCCTGTAGACTTTGTGGCTTCTTTCATTCCCCTGATCTCTGTTTCTCTTCACACATGTTGGGGAGCTCTAAGCTTGCCACTTGATTCTTTAAACTGGTTGATGGGAAGCTGGACTTGCTTTCACTAATGCCCCATTTTTTGCACCGTTATTTCCCTATCATGGTGCCCTGACGGGTCTCAGGTGCTATTGGAGACCTTGGCTGGTTGCAGGCCAGAAGTCACTAGAGGTGTACAGAGGGTCGGCTGGGTGCGGTGGCTCACGCCTGTAATCCCAGCACTTTGGGAGGCCGAGGCAGGCGGATCATTAGGTTAAGAGATCGAGACCATCCTGGCAAACATGGTGAAATCCCGTCTCTACTAAAAATACAAAACAATTTAGCTGGGCATGGTGGCACGCACCTGTAGTCCCGGCTATTTGGAAGGCAGAGGCAGTAGAACTGCTTGAAACCAGGAGGCAGAGATTGCAGTGAGCTGAGGTCACGCTATTGCACTCCAGCCTGGTGACAGACCAAGAGTCTGTCTCAAAAAAACGAAAAGAAAAAAAAACACAACTGAGAGTTTCTGCCAGCCCAGGCTGCACCCATGGTCTCCTCCTCCTCTCTACGAGCAGTTTCCAGGCGCCTGCCATGGGCCAGGCCAGCTGCAGGGCTGGGGGACAGAGCTGACAAGCCCAGCCCTGGCCACAGCATGGGTAGTGGAGAGGGGGATTCTAAACCACATGCCAAGGGCTCTAATGCCGTTGTAGCCATGGGGCCGAGAGGAGGGAAGGCCACCACTCCTGGTGACAGGCAGAGCCACCTGCCAGCATTTTACTCACTGGTGCCCCAACCCCACTGTCAGCTTGTCCACTGTTAAGCCTGAAGGAGCCTCCGAGGTCCCTCTCACTCTGCCTCCTGGCCTTCCCACACCCCTCCTTCCTGACGGTTTCCTCTCCCAGCACCCCAACTCCCCACCTCCATTGTCCTTGCATTCTGCACACTCTCTCTGGAGGCCGCCTCCACACCTGGGGCTTCAGTCACCCCCCAGCTCTTCCCTCTGTCACAGTGCTCAGTGGAGCCCCAGACCCGAGTGTCCGGCGACCTTCCTGACAGCGGCACTTGGACGCTCCACGGGCTCCTCTAGCAGCACTGTCACAATTGCACGTGTCTCCTTCCCACAGATCCTGTGCCTGCCTCATCACCATCACCAGCATCATCCTACCCGTCAGACCCCATCCCAGCCAGAACCCTGGGCCACCTCTTGGCTGTCACCACTCCTTCTCCCGCATCAGGTTGGCCCCTGAGTCCTGTGGATCCCACCAGTGTTCCCGCATCTGCTGTTTCTTGAGCCTGTTTCTGCCTTGTCATTCTCCTGTCCTCCCCTTAGGAGATTAGCAGGTAGAGCAGGAATTAGTGCTCCGGCCCTGGAGTCAAACCACCCACATCAGAACCCCGGATCTGCCACTTGTAGCTGGAGACCTTGAGCAGGTTCCCTAACCTTGCTAAGCTTCGGTTCTTCAACTGTTGAAGAATGACTATAAATGCTAGAGGAGATCCTGCATGTCAAGCAGTGAACATGCACAGGCACTCTTGTGCACATTTATCTATAGGTGTAGGGTGGAGGGGGGACAGAGAGGCTCTAATTCTCCAGGAGCCACTCCTTACAGCCACTACCCCTGCAGGCTAGCTCCTGTGGCCTTCCTTCTTTCTCATGGCTGCTGAGATCTTTCTCTCTCTCTCTCTCTCTCTCTCTCTCTCTCTCTCTCTCTCTCTCTGTTTAAGAGATGAGGTCTCCCTCTGTCACCCCTGGAGTCCACCCTCTGGAATACAGTTGTGCAATCATAGCTTGCTGCAGCCTCGACCTCCCAGGCTCAAGCAATCCTCTTGCCTCAGCCTCCCGAATAGCTGAGACTACAGGTGTGTGCCAAGCCTAATTATTTCATTTTATTATTTTGGAGAAATGGAGTCTCACTATATTGCCCAGGCCGGTCTCAGACTGTTAGGGATCTTTCTAAAAGGAGCACCTGCTCACCTCACTCCCTGCCTGGGTCCTCAGAGGATCTTTATCGCTCTCAGAATCAAGCTGGGTTTCCTTAGCTCAGCACCCAAGGATCTTCTTTGTCCACCTCCTGCCCACCCCACACCTCTCCACGCTGCACCTGCTGATGGTTATTGGGGCACAGATGGTGTGTATGATGTCCCGCCTCTCCTCCTGTGCTGCTCCTCCTGCTGGAAGGCCTTTTCCTCCCTCTTCAGCTAGAGAATTCCTACTCAGGTTTGAAAAGCAGCTCAATGATTGTCCCCTGAAGGAGGCTTTTCTGGCTCCTTCCATGCTCCCCTGCCCCCAAGAAAGAAATAACCCTCCTCTATGCTCCTGTCACCTTTGTCTCAATCACAGCACTTCTTATATTCACCTGACCCTGAGATACATGCAAACATCTTGAGGACTCCACCTTTATACTTCCAAAACCCAAAACTACCTGGGGCAGATAGTAGTTGGATAAATGTTGACGGAAAGCAAGGAAGGAGAGAGGGAAGGAAGGAAGGCAACAAGGGAGGAAGGAAGGCAGGGAGAAAGGAAGAAAGCCCAGGAGGAAGGAAGGAAGGCAGGGAGACAGGAAGGGAGGGAGGATGGAAGAATGGAGGAAGGGAGGAGAAAAGAATGGAAGGAAGGAATTCCAGTGCCTGCTAAACCTGAGTCCTCCCCGTCTGCAAGCCCTGGCCATTCTCCCAGAGGTCTGGCACCATAAAATTTTTCCTGGACAGGGCATAGTAATCAGATTTTCTGTTTGCATGGGGGCAACCAAGGAAAGACCCAAATGGGAGAGCCTTGAAGATGTTCTAAATTTTAAATTGATCCAGGAGTTGTTGGAGTGATGCAGGTGGAGAGGTGTAGGGGTGATGACTGGAGAGAGGCCTGGGAGGCCATGGAGGGGAGTGTGACCTAGCACAGCTGGGAGCATCTCCCAGGGAGACAGACAGATGGAAAAGGAGGTATGGATGGGGGCACATCTGGCAGATTTGTAGGTGGAAACAGGCAGACAGAATTAAGAGTGTTCACTTCTAATTATAGCATTATTACCTCCTTTCATCCTTTTATCTAAGATAAGATTCAAATACCGGTAGACAGCTTCAGTGCAAGGGTTAGCCAACATTTTCCATAAAGTGCTGGAGAGCAAATATTTCAAGCTTTGTGAGCCAGGTGGTCTCTGTCACAGCTACTCAGTGCAGCACTTGGAGCAGGAAAACACCCGTAGCCAGTATGCAATCAAATGGGTGGGACTGTGTTCCAATACAACTGTGTTTATAACCACAGCCATTGGCCAGATGCTGCTCACGGTTTGCCGTCCTCTGGCTGAGTGTTATGTGCTGTGGACTGCGGTTGTATGAGGAGATGAGATGTTGATCACTCCCTGCAGCGGTCTGTCTTGCAGACTTTGACTCAGTGACAGATGAATGAAATATGCTCTCACAGAATGCAGTGAATCCGGTGGCCTAGGGGTGGTCATCCGCTGCTTTCAGAGGGCGATTGCAGCTGACTGACTACAACTGCTTGTTCTGCTTGACACTTACTCAGTATAGATTTAATAAGAGAAGTTCTAAGTCAACAATCTTGTGGATAATTAACATGGTTAAAAGAGTGGCTTTAGGAATGATAAAAGGTCTTGGTTCTGGGGCCTAGAATAAACACTCTTAATGGGTAATTCTTCTACAAGCTCCCTCTGAGAGGACCATCCAGCACAAAGTTTACATGAGTAAATGAATTAGAGTAGGGACAAAGGAATGTGGGGTAAACAGACTTAACTGGGGAAGCTTTTAATATCTTTAATCTACCTTACGACTTAATGCTCTGACATAAGAACTGGCTGCTTTCAGCCTGTTCTGTAAGTTAATAAATAAAAACTTCTCAGACTTCTAAAAGGTTAGAGACTGTATCTTACAACTTTTCCCTAATATTTTCCTTAATATTTTGCCAGCCACCTGGAGTGAATCTCAACAAGGAGAAGACTCTGCTGGCTAAACATGAGAGGCCACGTCAGCGCCTCTTCCCTCAATAGTTACTTTCCTAGAGATGTCACTCAGTCTTTCTGGGGGCTCAGTTTCCCGCTCTTAAATACCTGTTAAATAGCCATCCTGCCTTCTCTGAGGCACAGATGGAAGCCTGTAGGGTTCTGTGTAACATTTTCCTGCTATGAATATTACTCTAAATAAACACGTAGAAGTTCAAACATTAGCTCCATGAGGCAGAAAGATTTTGCTTCTGTTGTTTTGTCTTTCTTTTTGTTCATCAATGTGTTCCAAACCCCTAGAATGGTACTGAGCACATAGAGGCCTCAGTAATGTGGTTTTTGTTTGTTTTGTTTTAGAGACTGAGTCTGGCTCTGTCACCCAGGCTAGAGTGCAGTGGCATGATCTTGGCTCACTGCAACTTATGCTTCCCAGGTTCAAGAGATTCTCCTGCCTCAACCTCCTATGTAGCTGAGATTACAGGCATGCGCCACCACACCTGGCTAATTTTTGTGTTTTTAGTAGTGACAAATTTTGCCATGTTGACCAAGATGGTCTTGAACTCCTCATCTCTACAATCCTCCCTCCTCAGCCTCCCAAAGTGCTGGGATTACAAGAGTGAGCCACTGCACCTGGCCAAGAGTCTGCTTTTCTAACAAGCTCTCTGGTGATACTGACAGCCCTGGTCCTTAGACTGCACCTTGAGTGATCAGATATCAGTTCTAATGCTCAAGCAATGACTAGTATCTAGAGCCGATGGAGATCCAGCCTCTGCCCAGTGGTGTGAGGAGCAGAGAGGGTTTGCTGGTTAATTTTTCCCTGAATGATGCCCTGCAGTGCTGACGTCACTGCAGATATGCACTGCTCCTCCCTTGATGACCCTATACCCATTGCATTGGTCCTCCCCTGACTGAACATGAGCCAGAACCCTCTGGCGAAACACCAGCTGGAGTTGCGAGATCCTATATACACATTTGGGCTGAGTCACCTTGGAACTGTTCTTTATTTGTTCGTCTTCTTTATTTGCTTTGGGTGTGACTAATCCCACAGAGCCCTGGAGCTTGCAGCCTTTTCCTGGGTAATTTGTAAACTGATGCGTCTTCCAGGAGACATTTAATCTGCAAATCATTGCTCTGCCTCAAAGGGCTGATTGTGTAAGAGCCACAGCTATCCAGGCCAGGAAGAGGCTCTGGAGAAGAAACAACATCCAAGGAGGTGGCGGAAGGGGCCTCTCCTCCATCCTCCGTCCCCAAATTCACTGCATGGCAATCACATGACAACAGAGGCTGAACATGTCTACATAACAAAAACATGTTCACACCACTTAGTTCATGTGTTAGAGTCAGCCAGCAGGGAAGCAGTTTAGATGTTCTCTTGACATTCTTTGTAAAGGGATTTTACTCAAGTACTTCAAGAGGGAATGACAGAGTTTAAGGCTCTAATAGTCAGTCCTGACAGTTCCACTAAAAAGGAGAGGTTGTCGGCTCCTGAGAGATGGGATGGGGAGCAAACGGTGGGAAGCTTGGGGCAAGGCGATAATCCCTGAGCTACATTTTGAATAGGCTTTGCTCAGAGTACACAGCCAGTGATGCTGGAACCCTGTTTTTCACCCTTACCCCTATGCTTCTTGGTACCAGAACATTACAAGTGAGGGTGTCAGAGTCACCAGCTGTCCTGGTTTTCCTGGAACGTACCTGGTTTTATCAGTGAAAGTCTCACATCCTGGGAAGCCCTTCCCAGCTCAGTAATTGACGTGGTCACCCCAGATGGTGCCGTACTTGGATGGAGGCATGTCCTGCTGCCAGGCCCTGCTCCTGCATCTCAAGCTGCAGTGCCTTGCCCCTTTGTTACAATGCAGAAGCTGGCTTGCGGGAGCTGGGGCAGCCTGAGGTTTTGCATTTCCAACAAGCTCCTGGTGATGCCCATGCAGCAGACCCAGAGCCTCACTCCAAGCCACTTTCCATGGGAGCGCTGAGCTCCATGACCCTTCACAGGCTCTCGAGTGGGCTCCCACCACCTGGGGCCAGGCCCAGCTGTCAGCCAAGACAGCGCATCAGAACCACAGGTGACGGTCCCACCAGCTCATCGTAGGGGGCTGGGGGTGACTTCTGTGCAGCCCACATCCCTTTCTACCACCCCCGACCCTAGACATACCCTCTGCATTCACTTTCAGTGGTTTAACCTGCTGCCCTGCGCCCCTGGTGTGCATTGAGGGACCCCACGGCCAAGTTGATGCTTTCTAAGCTCAGGTGCAATACTGGGAGAGCCCACTAAAGCACCAGGGTCCCCCTGCCTGACACCTTCAGGCCCACTGGGTGGTTCCCTTAAGAACTGGTGAACAGGGCTGGCTGCGGGTAAAGCTATCAAACAGATTGTCTTAGGGACCTTGTATTTTTGAGAACTGACCTAATTGCTGTGATTAAAAGATGTTCCTGCATATTCTTTTTTTTTTTTTTTTTTTTTTGAGACAGAATCTCGCTCTGTCACCCACGCTGGAGTGCAGTGGTACGATCTCAGCTCACTTGAATCTCTGCCTCTTGGGTTCAAGCAATTCTCCTGCCGTAGCCTCCCAAGTAGCTGGGACTACAGGCGTGTGCCACCATGCCTGGCTAATTTTTTCTATTTTTTAGTAGAGACAGGGTTTCAGTGTGTTAGCCAGGATGGTCTCAATCTCCTGACTTCATGATCTGCCCACCTTGGACTCCCAAAATGCTGGGATTGCAGGCATGAGCCACTGCACCTAGCCATTCCTACATATTCTTAAATATATATCTGGTGATAATGTTAAATTCTGGGGTCCTTGCCATCCCAAAACCATTGTTTGGGGCTCAGAGATATTGAGACCATCTGCTTTAAACCTCAGAAGATTAGAGGTAATGTTGGTACTGACAAACTTGGCTGTGGGGCACTGGGGCAATGCAAGGTTCATCTGACACTGTCCCTCTGATGTGGTCCTGCCTGACTTTCCATCAACAATGGCCACAAGATAATGCATCTCAAAAGCTAGGCAGTGTTGGGTATAAAGCATGGGCTGGGAGGCAGCAAGACTTGGGCTTCTATTAAGAATCTGCTGCTTACAAGCTGAGTGACTCTGCACCAATTGCTCCTTGAGCCTCGGTTTTCCCATCTATAAAATGGGTTTATTAATACCTCCCTCATAGCACCATGGTGAAGACTAATGAAGCACATATGTGTAAGTTGGCTGACACATAGAAGATATGCATAGCTACTACCATCATCACCATCAATTATTGTGATTCTGCCCTCAAGAAATTCATCCCAGAAAATAAGTATGAGGTCTTGGTGGGATGCAGAGAGCAGCTGGAAGCCCCTAGATTTGAGCGTGCAGCACAGCTGAGTCAAGGGCAGATGCAGTCATGCTCTCTCTTCTCCTTCCTGCCCTCCTGCGTATCTGCTTAGAAGTCGTGTTTCCCTGTCTCCACAGGCACTGGGAGGATCTGGATGGATGACGTCGCCTGCAAGGGCACAGAGGAAACCATCTTCCACTGCAGCTTTTCTAAATGGGGGGTGACAAACTGTGGGCATGCCGAAGATGCCAGCGTGACATGCAACAGACACTGAAAGTGGGCAGAGCCCAATCTCAGGGTCCCACACAGAGCGTCCTTCCTGCATCCCTGGGGCGGGGCACGGCTTGGGGCCACCCTGACCATCCCTAGGCTACACCCGGTCCAGCACTCCAAGTCCTCACACCTGCATCCCAGGACCGTGGGGGCCGGTCATCATTTTCCTCTTGAACGTGTGCTCCAAAGTGTAACTCTGGGACCTACTGCCTGTCTCTCTCTCCACGAGGTTCCTGCGTGAGGAGCCCTGGTCAACTGGATCACCACTTTGCACAGCTTCTGAGCACCATGCACCAGGCCTCAATATCCCAGTTTCCTTTGGTCTTTGAGTTACAGGTGAATGCTGAGAATGTGTCAGAGACACATGCAGCAGCAGAGATGGGTGGTAATATGGGATCATTTACTCTTCAGACAATCCCCAAACCTCCGTCAGGCCAAGAGTTTCAACGTCTTCCTCCCCAGCAAGAGTCAATGCCAAGCGATGCATTTCCCCCCTTTACTCTGCCTCTGCTCCCCATTTGCTAGCCTGGGGAAGTGACATAGATGAGAAGCCAGCTCTAGGGACAAGAGGGAAATGCAAGTCACCTCCAGGAATCCAGCTAGATGTGGAGAAGAGAAAGAAACTGACATTGAAGGATCACCATGGCATGCTAAATAGTATCTTGGGTGCTAAATTCATTTATCCACTTTGCTGCACTGGCCCAGGGCCTGTCAGTCTGGGTATGACCTTACCTCTGGGTAGCACTTAACTGGTCCCTTCACCTAGCCTGCAAGTCAGAAGACAATTACTGAGACCACGTTCCCATCTGAACTTAGCGTCTTTACTAGGCCTGAGCAAGAAGCTTGGGTGCAGGACCTGTGTGACTAGAAAGTTGCATGCTCGGGAACCTACAGGGTGTGAGTGCAAGGTCAAACGTGATTGGCTTCCAGTCCAACCATCCATGTAGGAGGAGAGCTGATTTGGAGGGCAACATGGAAGCTGCCCATATTAAACCTGAGTCCAGTGCTCCATCACTGGGCATTCAGGGTTAATGCCGAGTCATGTGTGTCTCAGCTATTTGGAGGTGATGATATTGCATCTTCCAAGCCTCTCCAGGTGTGAATCTGTGGTCGGGAAAACGCAAGTCCTAATGGAACCCGTAGGGGTGGAAGGAAGCGACGATTCCCTCTAACCTCTGGGGGTGGGGAGTAGGAATAAGGGGCCTTGGGCCTCCACAAGTCTGCAATCTGTACCCTGCTCCTAGAGACAGGGAGATCGTGTTCTGCTTTTTACATGAGGAGTAGAACTGGGCCATACATGTGTTCAAGAAATAGGGGAGCTACCTGGTAGCAAGTGAGTGCAGACCCACCTCACCTTGGGGGAATCTCAGACTCATAGGCCTCAGATACACAATCACCTGTCACATCAGGTGAGCACTGGCCTGCTTAGGGGGAGACCTGGGCCCCTCCAGGTGTAGGACCAGCAAGACTCCTGGCTGACAACTTAGCCAGTGTGGCCCTACGTCATTCTTGATTCCAATATGCTTGCTACTCCTTAATGTCTTAATGATGAGAAACTCTCCTTCTGACCAGTTGCTATGTTTACGTAACACACATATACTCATGCATCCTTTTCCAGAGCCAATATATGTATGCATATATAAACATAGCACTTTTTACTACATAGCACATTGCAAAGTTTGCATTAAAAAAAAAAAAACTAAAGATGAAAAGATGCTACATTGAACAAATTCAATTCCCAACAGGGTTCTGGCAAAGAATCCAGTTACCCCTTCCGTGAAGTCACACATAACTCTCTTACTTGGTCTTTTCATTGGGGAAAACAGAATTCTTGTTTTGCATCAAATAAAACAAAAGGCGTCTGAACGTTAAAAATGCAAGTCTACTAGTTTACATACCTACTTCGGAGGACATGGAAATGACCATGGGCCTGCATTTCAGGGACTGAAGGAAATTAGGCCTGGCCAAAAATACATCAGACCTTTTGTAAGAAAGAATTTCAATAAAGCAAAACACATGTCACTAACAAGCTTTCCATGACATACATTCCTTCTCCTGAAAACCTGGTGAGTGTCGGGAGGGCTGTTGAAATTGGATGATGTGATCATTTTTCAGTGGGGATTGGTAGTGTGGGCAGCTTGCAGGAAAAACCACCCTAATACTTCTGGATGATAATCCACACAGTCTTGACCAAGAACATGAAGGAAAGTGATGGTTCAAACCTTATTTGATAACCAAAGGAAGTGGGTCCCAAGCAACGGAACAATCACCAAGGCCCATCTTACAAGAAAACTGCTTTTACGTTCAATAGAGAAAAGAACACCTGTCTACTTCCTCCTCATATCTCCAGAGTTCCGTTCAATGTAAGAAGATCGTCCAGAGTTAGGTACTGGGTCTGTGAAGTCAGCAGCCCCATCATCTAAGGACAGGCAGGAATGCCAGGTACGGGACCTGAACAGTGTGTGGGGATGGCCCAGGTCACTGCATAGTCCTGGCCACACGCTCAAAGTGGCACCTTTTAATGTGCTGAGATTGCTACATGATAATTTGCTAAGTCTACAGAGAAAAGTTGGCTTTCTGGAAATCCACAAAGGAAATACCATATTCTTCCTCCTCTAAAAGTCCTGGTGGTGCCCCCACCCACCCAAATCTTTATGGTTCCCATTCTGTAAACGGGTTCCATGGAGAAGGGCAGTGATACCTTTTTCTGCCCTCTTTAATATCTAAAAGACACCATGACTGACCTTGTCTTGAGTACCTGATTTGGAGCCTAAATGTGTCATAGTTAAATGCCCCCACTCTCGTGCCCTGGACACGTGTCTAAGCTTTCTTATCCGTAGATAACACTTTTTTATCCACAGGAACCCTAGAGTTTCTTCAGCAACATTGTGTGATGATGGTCATTTTTTTTTTGGAGACAGTCTTGCCTCGTCACCCAGGCTGGAGTGCAATGGCCGAATCTCAGCTCACTGCAACCTCTGCCACCTGGATTCAAATGATTCACATGCCTCAGCCTCCCGAGCAGTTGGGATTACAGGTATGCACCACCACACCCGGCTAATTTTTGTATTTTTAGTAGAGCCAGGGTTTCACCATGTTGGCCAGGGTGGTCTTGAACTCCTGGCCTCAGGTGATCTGCCTGCCTCAGCCTCCCAAACTGCTGGGATTATAGGCATGAGCCACTGTGCCTGGCCTTTTTTTTTTTTTTTTTTTCCTTTGTTGAGACAAGGTCTCCCTCTGTCGCCCAGGGTAGAGTGCAGTGGTGCCACCTTGGCTCACTGCAACCTCTGCCTCCTAAGTTCAAGTGATTCACATGCCTCAGCCTCCCAAGTAGTTGGGATTACAGGCGTGAGCCACCATGCCGGACTAATTTTTGTATTTTTAGTAGAGACAGTGTTTTGCCATGTTGGCCAAACTGGTCTTGAACTCCTGACCTCAAGTGACCTGCGCACCTTGGCCTTCCAAAGTGCTGGGATTACACCTGTGAGCCACCTCGCCCAGCCCGATAGTCAGTTATTCTAACATTTCTATAAAATGTCAAATGTGTAAGTCATTTATCTTCTTAGAATAGCTCTTCTTCAGCCCTCTGGAGGACACACCTTGCCTTAACCCCTTTCTTCTCCTTCCCCCAACCTGTAGCTTTTCGGAGCTGAGGTGCGGTCCTGACTGACGAGAACTTTGTTATTTATTCCTCTCCCCCATCTCCCCCAGCTAGAACAGGCTAAAGAGCTCTCAGGAAGAAGGGCTTTCGGTCCTCTACATACTTTTTCCTCTCTGGCTCAGGGAACATGAGTGCTCCCTGGAGAGAGGTTGTGTGAACTCTGGCCATGGTTCTTCCCTCAGAAGTTGTCCTAGTGCCCCTGGGGTTTCCACATGTTTAGATCCTTTTCAGCCGAAGACTCAAGGGAAATGTATGCACTTTTCTGGAACTTTCTCTGTGTAGTTTCCGTCTCTCGGGGACTGTGCCCTGCAAATTCTAGCTGCCATGGCCTCCCTTCAGCAGTCTTGCCCCCTCACCTCAGTGAGACTGCCTGGCTCTGGGCTCCTCTCCCTGCACCACCTGTTATCCAATACCTGAATTAATCAGTTGCAAGTATTTCATGCCGTTTTCTGGTTACGACAGAAGGAGGGCAATTCCAGTAATGAGTACCCTCTCATGGCCAAAACCTGAAGTCTTCCCTGTGGGTATTTCCTGGTTGAAGAGAATCATAAAGGAACAGCCTGGACATGGAAACAGGTATGTGAAATGTATCCAAGGACACTAGAGAAAAGATGTGAAATAGACATATGAAAGGTGTGATATCTTATAATATCTCTTCTTTTGGTCTTTTCATTTGAGAAAACAGAAGTCTTATTTTACATTAAATAAAAACAATGTTAAAAAAGTTTGAAAGGTGTAAAAAGACCTATATCAAACATCTCAAGGTGAAACTGTCATGTCTGGGTTGAAAATTATACTGGCTGGTATTAACAGCAGATTACAGGCCGCAGAAGAAAGGATTAGTGAGCTTGAAGAAACAACCGTTCAAAATAAAACACAGGAAAAAAACTTAGTAGAACATCAATGAATTGTGGAAAAACTTCACATGGCAAGTATATATATAATTGGAGCCCATGAAGAAGAGGAGGTCAGAAATAAATATTTAAAGGAATGGCTGAACTTTTCTTAAATTTGGTGAAAACTGTATGCCCACATATCCACAGAACTCAGCAAACCCTGAGCACAAGAACAATGGTGAAATTCTATACTAAGTTACATTATAACTAGATTGCTTAAAACCACTGATAAAAACAACCAGAGATGGGGAAAACATGACGTAGACGGGTGCAAAGAAAACAATAGGAACAAATGTCTCTTTGGGAAAAAATGCAAGCTGAAAGACAGAGAGGTAACATCTTTAAAGCACTGAGAGGAAAAAAAAACTGTCAACGTAGAATTCTTAACCTAGTAAATATATCTTTCAAACATAAAGGTGAAATATGGTTTTTTCAGATGTATAAGAGCTGAAAGAATTCATCACCAGCAGACCTGCAGGCACTATAAGAAATGTGTGTTTAACTTGTCACTGACAAAGCTCAGATGCAGTACAAGAAATGTTGAAGGAAATCCTTCATGCGGAAGCATAATGATACTAGATGAGGATATGGAACTACACCAAGATCAACAGCACTGGAAATAGTCACTACATGGGTGAATAAAACTAATATTTTTTTGGTATTTAAATCTCTTCGAAAAATAACAAACTGGCCCAAGCCAAAGTACTAACGGTGTCTTGTGTTGGAAAGGATGTGAAACAACTGGAACTTTCATACATGGCCGGTGGGGATGTAAAATGATACAGCCACTTTGGAAAGAATTCGGCGATTTTCTTAAAGAGTTAAACATAAACCAACCTTGCAGCTCAGCCATTGCAATCCTAGGTATTTACCCAAGAGAAATGAAAGCAGGTGGACTTCTATACAAATGTTCAGATGAAGCTGTAATAAACAAGAATGGACAATGTAACATCCACCAGCAGGTGAATGGACAGACAAATTGTGCCATATCCACGCAACAGGCAGAATCATGGATGAACAAAGCCAAAATTTGGAACTTTAAAAAGACAAATGATATTGACAGACCTGAAGCAAAACTGATCAAGAAAGAAAAACAGAAGACACAAATTTAAAAACTGGAATAGTGCAATAACATATAAGGAAATAGACTCTGTAGTTAAAAATCTTCCCACAAAGAAAAGAGTAGGATCAGATGCTTTAAAAGGTAAGTTCTAGCACATATTCAATAAATAGAACATCTAAATCTTATGCAAATACTTCCAGAGAATAGAAAATTTTCATCTGATTCATTTTATGAAATTGAGGAACTTTTGAGACTCTAGTCTCTAAGAAAAAACAAAAAATCATAACAAGACAAAAACATATGGAAAAGGAAAGATTATATGCCAATCTCATCAACATAGATGCAGAAACTATAAACAACACATTAACAAATATAATCTAGCAAAATGTAAAAAGCATTATACATCATGCAAGCTGTATTTATCCTAGGAATGCAAATTTGGTTTAATATCAGGAAATCTATTAATGTCGTTCACATTAACAGATTAAAGGAGAAAATTATATAGTTCTCTCAACAGATACAGAAGATTCAGTATTCATCATCAACAAAACCTCTTCGCAAAGCAAAGGTAAGTAGGACCATCTCCTAAAGATAGCTATCAAAAACTTGCAACAAACAAATGTAAATATTAGCAGCATTCTTTTTAGGCATTAGAAACAAGATGAAAATACCAGCTATCTCTGCAACCTTTCAGCAATGTGCCTGAGATCTTGACCTGCCTGGTAAGAAAAGAAAAAGGAGAAGAAGAAGAAAAAGTTATGAGGATTGGAAAGGAAGAAACAAAACTAAGCATTTACAGATGATATGATGGTGTACATAGAAAACCCCAAATAATCTATGGACAAATTATTAGAATGTGAGAGTTCAGTGCACCAGTGAAGCTACTTTTTCCATATGTTTTTATTTTGTTCATGTTTTTTAGAGACTGGGTTCTTGAAAATTCCTCAAGTTTCATAAAGTGAACAAGGTGTTTTCTCTTTTTCTATATTCTGGAAGTATTTGTATAAGATTTAGATGCTCTATTTATTGAATGTATGCTAGAGCTTACCTTTTAAAGCTTCCAATCCCAGTGTTTTCTTTGTGGGAAGATTTTTAATGACAGTCTGTTTCCTTATATGTTACTGCACTATTCAAGTTTTTTTTTTCTTATTCAAGAAAAAAAAAAGATGTCAACAGGCATGTCCCTCACTTTTAAGTGAACTCTTAATTGGGAAGTTTTAAAAAATTAAAAATTATATCCCAGTGTTGCCTTGTGTGTACCTATGCAACAATCCTGCATGTTCTTCACATGAACCCCAAAACCTAAAATGCAATTTAAAAAACTATTGAAACCGCAAAAAAGAAAGAAAAAGAAAATTATATCCCAGTGTTAATGTTTAAGCCTCTCAAAAGATATGAATAGCAGCAGAATACTCCCATTGAAATATTCAAATAGATGAACTCATTGCCAGTGATTTTGGAACAGAAAATTGTGTGTTTGGGTCCACGGAGCCCTTGACCACCTGGCCCCAGGCCACCTCTCCAACTGCAGCTGGTCCCCCGGCCCCTTGCCCTGCCCCTAGACTCCACCCTGCCTGACATGCTCAGTACTGGTGCCGTTTCTCTGCACAGAGAGAGAGTTCCTCCTCCCACTGGCCCACTGACATTCCCTGCAATTGCTATCCTTCAAGTCTCAGCCTAAATACCACTGCTTCTGAGGGGAGCACTCCCTGATCCATCCCTGACCCCCACACCAGGGTGTGTCCCAGCTGCCATGGTCCTCTCTCTTCCCAGTTCCCATTTGTCCAGTGTCAGATTTCCTCATTAGACTATCATCCCCATCAGGAACTGCGCCTTCTTCTCCACTGTGTCATCAGCACCTGATAGAGGGCTTGATAAATAGTAGATCCCAGCTGGGCACAGTGGCTCACACCTGTTATCCCAGCATTTTGGGAGGCTGAGCCAGGTGGGTTGCCTGAGTCCAGAAGTTCCAAGTGAGCCTGGGCAACATGGTGAAACCATCTCCACAAAAAATACAAAAGAAAAAAAATTAGCTGGGCATGGTGGTGTACACCTGTGGTCCCAGCTACTTGGGAGGCTGAGGTAGGAGGATCATTTGAGCCTTGGGAGTGGAGGTTGCAGTGAGCTGAGATTGCACCACTGCGCTCCAGGCTGGGTGAAAGAGCAAGACTTTGTTTCAAGAAAAAAAAAAAAGTAGGTGCTGTGAGCTGAATGTTTATGTCCCCAGCCAAATTCCTATGTTGAAATCCTCACCTCCAGCCATATGGGATTAGATGCTGAGGCCTTTGGGAGGTGATTAGGTAAGGAGGGTGGAGCCCTCATGAATGGGATTAGCACCTTCATGAGAGAGATCCAGGAGATTCCCCTCCCCTCTTCTGCCAAGTGAGAACACAGGAAGCAGGCACCATCTGTGAGCCAGGAAGTGGCCCTCACCAGACAGTGAATCTGCCAGCACCTTGGTCTTGGACTTCCCAGGCTCCAGACCTGTGAGAAATAAATGTCCATTGTTGATAAACCACCCAGTCTCTGGTAGCTTGTTACGGCAGCCCGAAAGGACCAAGACACTGGGTATTTAATGTTTGAGAAAAGAAGGAAGATCCAAAAGGAGAAAGAAAAATCCTCTCCTTTCTGTACTAGAGAGATGGAAAAGAGAATTTATATGGTGGGGGTGGGGACTCGGCATGACAGGAAGGGACAGAGGGAAGGGGGGTTGACTTTGCATTCTAGGGACTATCCCCATCCTGTGGTGTTTTGGATTATTACTTTTAAACTTCATTTTTCCCAGTAGCTTCTTTCTAATCACAGACAGAGGGAAATCTTCTTTAGATATGATGATATCTAATCGGTTATTGCTGATAAATTGCACTTCTGAAAAAAATGTTAAATCCCCAGATAAAACATCTTGGTGGTGGATAACTACACCTTGATGTCATTCATTGAGCAGAAACTTTATTATAATTAGTGAAGGCCATTTAGTAAAATAGAAAGATTTATAAAATATGGTATTAGAAGACCTGGATTCAAGTCTTAGTTCCACAACCTACCAGAAACCTTTTGCCGCGGCAGCATCTTTATAAATGGAGGTATTCAATATATCTTGTGTTATGAAGATTTTTTAAAAAGTGAAATAGAAAGGGTTTTACAAACTCTAAAGCACTTTACAAGGAATATCATTTGTATAACAACATGGAAGACATTGGCCTTTGGTTTATGGGAGAGGCGGTCATTAGAATTTTAAATTATAGGGAATTGATCAACAATAAAATACAACACAAATGCCTTGATAAATAGATTGTAGAACCAAAATAAACCATGCTTCATTACATCACATGGTTAGAGTGGTATAATAATAATCACAGATTTACCTGAATTTGCAAGGAAACGTGAGATTTATGCATTTTTAATCCCGGCCTGGGAGTCTGCATGTGAGACAGGAGGACTCTTGAGTCCAGCTGTTTTCTGGAAGGGCGCACACGGGAGTAGCTGTACTGTGGACAGCTTCAGAATACACCACGCAGCCCATTTCCTTATAGTTTTACTGGGTAACAGGCCAAGGAGCTTAAGGGAACTTGAAGATGGGAGGGTAGAATAGGGAGAAAGTTAAGCCAATACCGAGTAAGTTAAGCCAGGGGGAAAAAACTGTGTCCTTCCCTCCTTCCCTTCATTAAGACTGCCGTCGGCTCTCTCCTGACCTCTGCAGGTGATGAGAGAAAGACAACTGAAAGCTTTAGGGAAAAAATGCAGCATGTTTAGGGCCAAGAGCAACTAGATTTCTAAAGCCGACTTACAGGAGTTGTGCTTATATGAGTCTTCTAAGTCTTATATGCACGTTGTTGAAATGCAGATCCTCATTCAGCAGGTCTGGGGTGGAGTCCCAGCGAGGCTGCAGGGGTGCTGTCCACACCCACATGTGGAGTAGCAAGGCTAAAAGGGACTTTCAGGGCATTGAATGCCAGGGGTGGAAAGGATATTAAAAGCACTCAATCTCCCTTTTTGCAGGTGGAGAAACAGCAGAGAGAGCAGGCAGGCACCACCACAAATGTATAGAATGTGAGATATTTCATTTCCCTGAGCCTGGTTTCTTTGTTGGTAATAATCTAAATAGGTGAGTTTGGAAAGGCTTTCAAAGGGTAGCAGAATATAGCACTCCAAATGACATAAGAATTATTGTGAGCTGAAGGCAATTAAGAAGAAGCAAATACAAGGAAATCTCTCTGCCCTCCCCACTGTGCCTAAAAGCAGGACGTAAATTTGCAAAGGTGTCCCTCTTCCCCGCTCCACCAGGAAAGACTAAGTTGATCCCTAGAGATGACTTTTGACCTTTCACAGCCTGGGCCACACAAGGGAAATCCACACAACAAACTTTACGAACTCGCCTGTATCTATATTAGCCTTGCCACGATTTGCCATCCCTAGAGACTCAGGATCCTTCTTTGTCTGGTAACTTTTTTTTTTTAGATGAAGTTTTGCTCTGAAACAAAGGCTGGAGTGTGATGGTGGGATCTCGTCTTACTGCAACCTCCATCTCCTGAATTCAAGTGATCCTCCTGCCTCAGCCTCCCGAGTAGCTGGGATTACATGCAGGCACCACCACGCCCAGTTACTTTTTGTATTTTTAGTAGAGACGGGATTTCACCATGTTGGCCAGGCTGGTCTTGAACTCGTGACCTCAAGTGGTTTGCCAGTGTCAGCCTCTCAAAGGGCTGGGATTACAGGCATGAGCCACCACTCCCGGCCCTTGTCACTTTCCTAAAAATGTATTCTTTTTTGTTAAAGATGCCATATAAACAGGAGTTGTAAGCTACCTCTTTGAGAGTTACTCTTTCCCTGAGCTTTCTTCCATGCACATATGAGATATGCATGTTAATAAACTGCTCTTCATTTTTCTCTCACTAATCTGTCTTTTGTTACAGGGTTCCAGCCAAGAATTTAGAATAGTAGAGAGGGGAAATGATTTTTTCCTCCCTACAGTTTCCAGCTGTAATACTTAAAGATGCCATCACCAGAGCCACACTGCTAGACAGATCAGTGCGGGACAAGCGTTCGCCTCCTCAAATGATTAGGCTGGGTGACAGAGGCCACCCAAGATTAATCTGATCGCCAGAAGCCGGGGGCATGACAATAGCTGTTTTATACGATAGATGATATATACTTTTTCTGTTTCTCCTTTACGTGCTGCTGGCTGGGGAAGTAACTAGTTCTAGATGAGGTAGGAGATGCTCCTGGTTTCCAAGTGAAATTGATGTTTCCCAGATGGTAGGAGCCCAATCCAGATTGCTCAGGGCTGGGAGAATGACAGAGGGAGGGCAGGTTAGAAATAATAAAATTCTTTTTACTATTGTTGCTAGATGGAATCGCAAAAGAAGGCCAACTCCCAAAACAGACCGCTCCAGCCTGTCATCCACCAGGTAACAGGGGGCTGCTTTGCGCCTGACCCCTGCGCCCCCCAGGATACCCACTTTCCCAGTGTGTGGAGACACCACCTCCCCCATGCCCCAGTGGCTCCTGTAGCCATCTATGCAGGGAGCAGACAGGACTACTGATTCTCAATTCAAAGACATTTAGAGACAAATTCAACCAACCCTTAATTCTGTTAGGTGTAATTGGTCCAAGCTTTGGAATGAATTACCTTCAAAAAAACAGCTGACGCTGCACTTAATATTCCAGGGCCTTGGAATGGATCACCCCCAGCCCAGAACTAATTGGCAGAATATGGAAAATAAGCACTGACTCATGGAATTCATTAACATTGCCACTTAAAGGAATGGGTAAGCCATATGAATTTAGAAATGCAGAAATTGACACTTGTGTGTATCATCTGGCATGCGGTAGTGGAAAATTCCCTGAACTGGGAAGCAGAAGGTAAGGGCTCTGTCCCTGAATCCGCCACTCAGGAGATGTGAGTCCTTGGGCAAGCTGCTTGGCCTCTGTGGGACTCAAATTCCTACACTGGAATTAGATGATCTCTCAGTTCCCTTTCAGATCCGGTATTTTATAACCTCAAAGACAAAATCCACAATTTCTACAGAAATATGTTACCTGTAAGAATGCTCTTGTGCCATAATGCCATAAACAGAACTGTCTGCTCTGCTCGAGTTGATAGATGGGAGTGCTGTCTACATAGTGGCCCGTCACCTGGGGCCTCCATTGTATCCATCTTTCCTTTCTTAGCAAAGTACTTGGCACATAACGGGCCCTCAGACGCTGAGTTCTTGAGTAAATGAAAAGAGCCATGTCTTAATGTAGAAATTCTCAAATTTTGCCAAAGCGTAAGAACACAATTTATTTGATCCTTTTTAAAGCCGCATCTCAAAAGAGATGACCTGGATCGAGCACTGTGTCTCAGGCCTGTAATCCCAGCACTTTGGGAGGCCGAGGCAGGAGCATCACTTGATCCCAAGAGTTAGAGCAGTGAGCTATAATCACACCCCTGCCCTCCAGCATGGGCCTTAGAGCAGGACTCTGTCTCTGAAAAACAAATTCATTTTAAAAATTAGAAAATAAAAAGAGTTGACCTGCTGACTCCATTTCTTCACCTCTACTCCCTCCTCAGCATGGTCCCATCTATCCCCCATTTCGGGCCACTGAAACCATCTCAGGCTACCAATGACGTCCGCATCGGTACACCAAACGTTTCTTTTGTAGCCTTTATCACATATGATCAGCATTCATCTTTGCTGTCTGCCTTCTACTGTTAGTAGACGAAGCAAAGCCTCAGCTGGGCGCCGTGGCTCAAGCCTGTAATCCCAGCACTTTGGGAGGCTGAAGTGGGTGGATCACCTGAGATAAGGAGTTCAAGACCAGCCTGGCCAATATGGTGAAACCCTGTCTCTAGTAAAAATACAAATATTAGCCAGGCGTGGGGCGGGGGTGGGTGCCTGTAATCCCAGCTACTCGGGAGGCTGAGGCGGGAGAATCACTTGAACCCGGGAGGCAGAGGTTGCAGTGAACAGGGATCACACCGTTGCACTCCAGCCTGGGCAACAAAAGTGGGACTCCGTCTCAAAAAAAAAAAAAAGAAAAAGCAAAGCCTCACGTGTGGCTTTGCTGAAACCACACATTTAAGGCTTCCCTCTGACCTCTGTTGCTGCCTGTCCTCAGCATCCTTCACAGGCTCACCTTCCTCTCTGGCCACCGAGTGCTGGAATGTCTCAAAGCTCCGTTCTGTAAGCACTCCTCGGACTATTTCATGCATCTGTGTGCCACTGACTCTCAAGTGAACACCTCCACATGAGACATCTCTGAAGCCCAAGTGTGTGTCTCCAGGGGCCTCCACTGTCATCCAGATATCACAGAGGCCTCTCAAATGCAATCTGGCCAGCTCGCGCATAAGGAAACAAACAAACCAATTAAAAATTAGGCCAAACATTTAAGAAGACAGTTCAGCAAAGAAGATACGCATACATCAAAGAAGTGCATGAAAAGATACTCCACACTGTCAAAACCACACCACTACACACCCATTGGGATGGTCAAAATTTCCACACACACACACAACCAAAACCTGGCAATACTGATTATGAGGCAGATACAGAGCAACTGAAACTTTCGTACTCTGTGGGGAATGTGAAATGGCTTAGCCATTTTAGAAAACAGTTGAGCTGTTTTTTATAAACAAGCCGGGTGAGTTAGCTCACACCTGTAATCCCTCCCCACACTTCGGGAAGCCAAGGCGGGAGGATCACTTGAAGCCAGGAGTTTGAGACCAGCCTGGGCAACAGAGTGAAACCTTGCCTCTACAAAGAATAAGAATAAAAATTAGCCAAGCACGGTGGCACGCACCTGGGACTCCAGCTACTTGGGAGGCTGAGTCAGGTGGATCGTTTGAGCCCAGGAGTTCAAGGCTGCAGTGAGCTATGACTGCACCCCTGCACACCAACCTCAGTGAGATGACTGAAACCCCATCTCTAAAAAAAATAAGATAGGCCTGGCACAGTGGTTCACACCTGTAATTCCAGCACTTTGAGAAGCCGAGGCAGGCAGATTACTTGAGGCCAAGAATTCGAGACCAGCCTGATCAACATGGTGAAACCCCATCTCTACTGAAAATACGAAAATTAGCCAGGCATGGTGGTGTGCGCCTGTATTCCCAGCTACTTGGGAGGCTGACATGAGAATTGCTTGAACCCAGGAAGCGGAGGTTGCAGTGAGTTGAGATTGACCACAGCAGTCCAGCCTGGGTGACAGAGTGAGACTCTGTCTCAAAAAAAAATTATAAATAAATTAATAAGAAAATCTAAAAATATCGTTAATCATAAGCTCTTATGAGCCGTCACCCCAACTCTAGGCATTTACCCTAGAGGAATGAAAATCTCTGTTCACATAAAAGTCTGCCCATGAGACTTCGTAGCAGTGTTATTCATAAATGCCAAAACAAAGGGGTACACTCAAACAGCACACTACTTCTTAGGAATAAAAAGAAATGAACTATTGGGACACGCAGGAGCACAGATGAATCTCAAATATGCTGTGCGAAGTGAAAGAAGCCAGGCCCCAAGGATTACCCACTGTATGATTCCACATAGGGACGTTCTTGAAAAGGCAAGAGTATAGAGGCCAGGATGATACTGGTGTTGCCAGGTTTTAGAAGTAAGGACAAGATTGGACTACCAAGGACATCCTCAGGAATTTTTTGGGAGACGAAATTGTCCTGTGTCCTAACCGTCATGGTGATTATGTGAATCTATGCATGGTTCAAAATTCTTAGAAATGTATATTCTCCAAATAAAAAGAAATTCAGAGTTCTGGCTGGGCATCGTGGCTCATGGCTGTAATTCCAGCACTTTTGGAGGCCAAGGCGGGCGGATCATCTGAGGTCAGGCGTTCGAGACCAGCCTGGCCAGCATGGAAAAATCTCGTCTCTACTAAAAATACAAAAATTAGCCTGGAAGGCTCATACCTGTACTCCCAGCTACTTGGGTTACTGAGGCAAAAGTATCATTTGCACCTGGGAGGCGGAGGTTGCAGTGAGCCGAGATCACTGCACTCCAACCTGCATGACAGAGCAAGAGTCTGTTTCAAAAAAAGAAAAAATCCTGAATTCTAGCATGATTTTAATTTAAATCTAGCATATTTTAATTTAAAAAATTAAAATACAGTAAGTCCCCAGTGAAATCGGGAGGTCCCTCCACCCATCCCCACCGTCACACTGTGGTCCTCCACCCTCCTGCTCAGTGAACGTTGCACCTCGCCCAGCTGGGAGGCGGCAGCTCCCTCTCTCACCTCTCCGGGAAACGCCTCAGTCCCCATCTGCAGCTCCCCGCCTCACTTAGGCTTTCTCAGTCAGCCCCTGACACCAGTTCTCTTGGACCTGTACCTTCCTAGCTAGTCTCATCATTCCTACCCGTGCCTGCTTCCAGCCAAGGTTCCATGTAGCAGCCAGAGAGGACTTTTAAAAACACAAATTAGGTCATTGCATTCTTTTGCTGAAAACCTTTCAGCAAAATCCCATTGCTCTCAGGATGAAATTCAGAGTCTGCAGGGGCTGTCGCCGGCATCTCACGCCAGCCTGTCCGGTGCCTCCACTGCCCTCACCTTCACCCAAGCAAGGTGGCCTTCGGTTCCTCAGAAGCTTCAAGAATCACGCTCCATCCAGCCCTGGAGCCTTTGGCACGTTGTTCTTTTGGTCCAGCAGTTCTTCTCTCCTGTCACCCTGCTGTGTTGATTACCACTGTTATGCCAGATTTCAGCTCCAATGTTCCTTCTTTCTTGCAAATTTCTAGCAGTTCCCAGACTAGGGCAGGTGCCTTTTTTAAAAAAACGTTTTCATATTACCTGGAATTTTTTTTCAGGGTCCTTACGGCAATTTGTAACAAGACTGAAAATGTCCTGCTCACCTGAGACAGTAGTTCCCAAACTGTGATCTCTAGACTAACAGCATTAGTGTCTCCTGGGAACTGGCTGGAAAAGCACCATTTCAGACCCCGATCCTGACTTCTGAATCAGAAACTCTGGGGAGGGGTTCCTGAAGTCTGCATTTCAACAAGCTCTTTAGGTGATTCTAAAACACACTGAAGGTGGAGATCAACCATCCTGGTGTACAACTGATCGTTCTATGTCCATGGTAATGACAACCACAAGAACTGGGTTTAAACCTCTTTAATCAGTCAAGGATTACTTAATTGAAAAACTATGCTTCCTTAAGCCAATTATTTTCAGTCAATTGGTGATTAACCATCTACACTGTTATCATCAACAATAAAAATAAACACATTCTATAGGGTAATCAATTTAAGGCAGCTTTACAAGTTATCTCATTTGGTTTGCATCTTCGTCCTGTGAGATCATTAAGACAGTCATTATTATCCCCATTATGTAACGAAGAAACGGAGGCACGGGAGGTTAGGTGAATTGTCTCAAGTCACACAGCTGGTAAATGACAAAATTAAGGTGAAAAGTATCCAGCCTCTAGTCTAGTATCCTATCTGTTGCACTAAGCTTTCAACATGCATAAGCAGTCATTGCTTCATGGATCTTACACCAGTGTGCAATAAAAGTAATGTAGAACTGACCTCCTTTTAGCAGAAAGGCAAAACCTTCTTACCCCCTACATTGACCCGTTTTGTTATCCCCCACTCCGCACTTCCGGATAGAAAAGGAAATAAGTGGAGCCTCCACCCTGCAAACTCTCTCAGCGTGGAGCCTCCACCCTGCAAACAAGGAGGAGCACAGCCTCCGTGTTCTCAGTGTGATGCACCTGGTGGAGAATCTGCACCTGCCAGCAGGGGGCTGGTGGAAGAAGCGAACATCAGACCTCTTGCTGGACTCACCTGGAATTTAGTCCCTACAACCCACAGCTGATGAAAATTTCTGTGGCCTGCCCCTCCCGGAAACGTACCATACCCAAAAGGAGGTTCCAAGGGGAGACGGAGCTTTGTGTTCTTGGCTTCACCCGCCTAGACTGGAGTTTCTGCCACCGTCAACCCTGGGTAAGGAAGGAGTTATGGTCCAAATGTCATCGACTCCCACTGTCCTTGCCAAGTTTTACTCCATTTTCTTGAATAAATGTTTATTTATTTGCTATATACTCATAGGACAATTTCCGGAGACTTTAAATGCTGGGGTTTGAAATACATTTTTCACTGGTTATCCTGGCTTTGCTGGAGACTGTGGAGCTCCTCGTGCTGCCATTCTGGGGGTGGAAATCTAAATGTTTGTTGTTTTAAGCTGCTAAGATTGTGGTAATTTCTTATGCGGCATAGACAACTATTGTGTGGAGAACTAGTGCTCTACAAAATTTAAGAAACACCGATGTAAGCTAATCCAGCGTTAGAATAAGTTGAGAATTAAATTAAGTTGAAATGATCATATTGAATGATTAATGGAAAATATACTGATTGTACTTATTTCAACAGTGAAGTATTTTTATATATGTTTTTTTGTTTTTGTTGGGAGTTTTTGCTCTTGTCTCCCAGGCTGGAGTGCAGTGGCCTGATCTTGGCTCACTGCAACCTCCGCCTCCCAGGTTCAAGCAATTCTCCTGCCTCAGCCCTCCCAGTAGCTGGGATTACAGGCATGCACCCTCCATGCCTGGCTAATTTTGTATTTTTAATAGAGACGGGGGTTTCACCATGTTTGCCAGGCTGGTCTCGAACTCCTGACCTCAGATGATCTGCCCGCCTCGGCCACCCAGAGTCCTGGGATTACAGGCTAGAGCCGCTACCTGCTATATATAATTTTGAAAGAGCAGACTAAGCTCATTCAGTGGCCAAAGCACCACCACCACCTAGTGGCAGAGTATATGAATTACAAGTAAATATATTTTGGAAGGTTAAGCCGGGTTAAGCGAGCCAGACTGCACATTTTGGATGAAGCTGAGACTTAATTACTATTAATATACAAAAATCAAAATAATAAGCAAATACTCATATCACAATATTTAATAAACACTCCTTTAAATAGATATCTATATTAGTATATTTACTCTTTTTATATTTAAGTCCTTGTCAAAAAAACCTTGGAGAAGTAGAATTGAAAGTAAAGCTATGTACATTGAGTCAGCCAGGTGTGGTGGCTCCTACCTGTAATCTCAGCACTTTGGGAGGCTGACAAGGGCAGATAACTTGAGCCCAGGAGTTCGAGACCAGTCTGGGCAACATGGCAAAACCCTATCTCTACCAAAAATATGTAGATATAAAAATTAGCCAGGCATGGCGGTGTGTGCCTGTAGCTCCAGCTGCTTTGGACACTGAGGTGGAAGAATTGCTTGAGCCTTGGTGGTCAAGGCTGCAGTGAGCCATGATCATGCCACTGCACTCCAGCCTGGGTGAGAGAGTGAGACCCTATCTCAAAAAAAAAAAAAAAAAGGGTATATACATTGAGGTTGGGTGCAGCAGCTCACATCTATAATCCCAGCACTTTGGGAGGCCAAGGTGGGAGGATCACTTGAGCCAGGGAGTTTGAGACCAGCCTAGGCAACATAGTAAGACCCCCAGCTCTACCAAAAAAAAATTAATTAGCTGGGCAAGCTGGGCATGGTGGCGCACACTTGTAGTCCTAGCTACTTGAGAGGCCAAGGTTGGAGGATTGCTTGAGCCCAGGAGTTCGAGGCTACAGTGGGCTACAATTGTGCCAGTGCACTTCAGACTGGGCGACAGAGCGAGAACATGTCTCAAAAAACATATATTAAAAAACAAAAAACTATACATATACATTGACATTTAGCCATAAATGAGATTAAGTATTTTCAGATTATATGAATGGGGAAGGAGGATTGGGTATTAGAAGTCAGATTTGCACAATCATTTTCAGGAATACAGCTACTTTCTAAAATAAGGAATACCTATGTTCAATATTAACATAACTTAGGGTTAAAATCTCAGGATACTTTTCTGTTAGCATAATATATCTCTTAGAAATTCCCTGGTACTTGAAGAGCAGTACAGCTGCTCTGGACTTTGTCCAACTTAGGTAATATCTCTATAATTCTTTATATAGCTAATAAAGTCTCTGGAGTTTTCTCACTGTAATTAAATGCTAGCAAAGACCTTGCCAAAGCCACTTAGTGAAGAACTGGCATGGTTGGTTTCCAGTAACTGAGTGGCCACAGGCAGTCATAGCAAAGATGAAAATCAAGTTCTGTGGAAAATATGTCACATCTGAAAAAAGAGTCAGCGTTGATTTCTAGTATCGTGGATTCTGCGGCCAACGTGTCCCTGTGCAGTGTTTGCTGAAGGTAAATGGAATGTATCACTGCTGCCTCGTTTTCCATTTTTAATTTATGCTACTCCTCTAGAGAACTGTAAGAGTTTTTATTTTTCTCCCTTTACAAGAAAACTCAAGTAACTCACTCATCCCACAAATTATTTGGAATATGAAGAAGCAATGATGCAAAGCAAAATCTTTTCCAAACAAATAATGTCAATGTCCCCTTTCCCTTTAGAATAGAACGTGTTTTGATAAATTATAATTCCGGCAAAGTCTTCTCCTCTGGACTTTAGAGTGGGGAGTAGAGGTCAGATTCCATCAAGCCAAAAGGAGATCCGGGTTGCTGATATTCCGTGTTGGATATTCACAGATGAATGGGAATGGTTGTTTCCTAATTTTTTTTTTTTTTTCCTGTTTGAGAAGGCCCACCAGCCTCAGCAGTCAGCACGTTCAGGGCTTGTTAAGTTGTGAGGGTTTCTGCTGCAGCTGACACCTGACTGGTAACTTCGCCTGGGAACCAGAACTCTGGGAGTAGTTTCGGCAATCAGTCAGTCCGGGTAGCAAGGTTAATAACCAAGAAGGAGTCAGAAAGTCCAGATCAGCCAGACACCTGTTGAATGTAGAGATCTTCATGGGAGCACAGCCTTGGGATCTCAGACCTAAGTGACAGAGTGATTGCCAGGCAAAGTCAGAAGTGAAAAGAAACGTGTCTTCGAACAACTTATCCCAGCATCTCCTGGTCTGACCCATCTTGTCACAAGCAAGGCCAAGAGAGCGTAACTCTCTTGATAACTCTCTTTATATTCCAAAAATGTTTACTATGGAATAACAAAAATAAGTATACCAGGAATACAAAGATAAATGAGAGACTTTTAAAGCTAAAAATGGTAGATTGGACATAAATACCTTCTTTCACTCCCTCCTAAGACCCTAGTAAAACAAGAATAAAGCAATCTTGTTTGTTATAGACACAAACCTACAACAGTGGGCTATCAGAAGCAGAGACAAAAGTAAACATCTTTTTTTTTTTCTTTTTAGCGACTGGGTCTTGTTCTGTTGCCCAGGCTGGAGTGCAGTGGTGCAATCATAGCTCACTGCCACCTCAGCCTCCCAGACTCAAGCCATCCTCCCACCTCAGCCTCCTGAGTAGCTGGGACTACAGGCAAGTGCCACCAGTCCTAGCTAATTTTTAAATTTTTTGTAGCGAGGGAGTCTTGTTATGTTACTCAGGCTGGTCTCAAACTTCCGGGCTTAACTGAGCCTCTCACCTTGGCCTCCGAAAGTGCTGGGATCACAGGGATGAGCCACTGTGCCCCACCCAGCAGCCTTTTTGGAACTGGAAAGCAGATGCCCAGCAGCAAATGATTTAGAGTGGGGAGTAGAGGTCAGATTCCATGAAGCTGAGTGTTGAGCAGGAAGCAGGAAGGCCACAGGATTCCTAAAAAGCTTAGGACTCAGCGGCAGGAGCTAGTTTTGGAAGTGCAGGTGAACGTGTGGTTAAAACTAGGCAACTGGTTAAAAAATCAATTTAAGAAACAGACCTAGAAACAGTGGCCACACCTGAAGCAATGATTATCCCTACCACTCAGATTATGTTCTTGAAATACCGTTTTCTACTTTGGAAAGAAAGACATGAGGGCTTCTTAAAGACATGGTTCATGCTAAGTCTGCAGTGAAAAGGGCACACAATGCACGTGGAACGTGTTGTCATATGAGTTAAAAAGGAAACTATGGGGCTGGGCGCAGTGGCTCATGCCTGTCATCCCAGCACTTTGGGAGGCCAAGGTGGGTGGATCATGAGGTCAAGAGATCGAGAGCATCCTGGCCAACACGGTGAAACCCTGTCTCTAATAAAAATACAAAAATTAGCTAGGTGTGGTGGCACATGCCTATAGTCCCAGCTACTTGGGAGGCTGAGGCAGGAGAATTGATTGAACCTGGAAGGCAGAGGTTGCAGTGAGCCGAGATCACGCCACTGCACTCCAGCCTGGCAACAGAGTGAGACTCCATCTCAAAAGAAAAAAAAAAAAAAAAAAAAGGAAGGTCTGAAAAACTATGAACGCCACGTGAACAAGATCAGAGGCCAGCTCGGAAAGGTTCCCATGGCCAAAGATGTTACAGCGAATGTCAGTGAGGATAAAAGTTGCAGTGAATTAAAATCCATCAACTCTGTTGAAATCAATGTATTCAAAATGATGTATTTTTTAAAAGCTAAGTGATCTCCTTTGGTGGATGATTGGGAACTAATTCATTATTTTGAAAACTAGTAAATACAAGGAAAAAACTAAAACATTCTACTAAGGAAAATGGAATATGCCAAAATTTGTGTAATGCTGCTAAAGCAACACTTAGAAGGAATCTATAGCTTTAAATGCTCATATTATAAAAGAAAAGAGATTTAAATCAATTATCCTAATCTCCACCATTAAGAAGCTGGTGGCAGAGGGAGGGGAAGCAAATTAAATGCAAAACAAATAGAAGGAAGAAAATAATAAGGATAAAACTATCTTTGCTTGCATGTCATGGTTATCTATTTAGAAAATCTGTAAAAATCTTAAAAAAAAAAAAAAAAAAACAAAAAAAACCCAAACCCCTGGAACCAAGAAGCGATTGTAGCAAGATTGCAAAATACAAGGTTAATATACAAAAATTAATTGCTTTCCTATATACCAATGAATAAGTAGAATTTGAAGTTAAAAACAAAGTAGCATTTACATTAGCACTCTCCCAAATGGAATAAATTCTATATGTCTAAAAAATATATATAAGATCTATATGGGGAAAACTACAACACCGATGAAATAAATCAAAGAAATAAATGGAGAGATAGTCCATGTTCATGGAAAGGAAGACTCAATATTGTCAAGATGTCATTTCTTCCCAACTTTATAAATTCAGTACAATCTCAATCACAATTTTAGCAAGTTATTTTGTAGATCTGAACAAACTGATTCTATGTTTACATGGAGAGGTGAAAGACCAGCATAGTCTGCACCATAGACTGAAAAGAACAAAGTTGGAGGACTGGCACTATTACCTCTTTTTTTTCTTTCTTTCTTTGTTTTTTTTTTTTTTTTTGATACAGATTCTCACTCTGTCACCTTAGGCTGGAGTGCAGTGGCGCAATTTCGGCTTGGCACAATTTCGGCTTACCACAATCTCCACGTCCTGAGTTCAAGCAATTCTCCTGCCTCAGCCTCCTGAGTAGCTGGAACTACAGGCATGTGCCACCACACCTGGCTAATTTTTATATTTTTAGTAGAGACGGGGTTTTGCCATGTTGCCTAGGCTAGTCTTGAACTCCTGACCTCAGGTGATCTTCCTGCCTCAGCCTCCCAAAGTGCTGGGATTATAGGCATGGGCCACCATGCCTGGCTGACACTACCTAACTTTGTTACTTATTATAAAACTACAATAATGAAGACAGTGTGATATTGGTGAAATAATAGACAAATTGATCAGTGGAACAAAATGGAGAGCCCAGATGTAGAACCACACAGATAGAGTCAACTTTTTTTCCAAAGGAGCAAAGGTGATGCAATGGAGCAAGGACAGTCTTTTTAGTAAGTAGTGCTGGAATAAATTATCTCAAAATAGATCACAAACCTACATGTGCAAGATGTAAAACTAAAACTCACAGAATATAACGCAGGAGAAAACTTAGATGGCTTTGGGTATAAGATTAACCTTTTAGATCCTTGATATTTACCCCAGAGAGTTGAAAACTTACATCAACACAGAATGTTCATAACACATGAATGTTTATAGCAGTTTTATTCATAACTACCAAATCTTGAAAGCAACTAAGTTGTCCTTCAGTAGGTGAATGTTACATCCAGACAATGGGATATTATCCAGTGCTAAAAAGAAATGAGTTACTGAGCTTTAAAAAGCCATGGAAGAACCTTAAATGTATAGCACTAAGTGAAAAAGGCAATCTTTTAGGCTACATACCATATGACTGGAACTATATGACATTCTGGAAAAGGGAAAACTATGGAGACAGTAAAAAGATCAGTAGTTGCCAGGGCTTACTGGAGAGAGAGAGATGAATAGGTGGAGCAGAGAGGATTTTTAGGGCAGTGAAAGTACTCCGTGTGATACTATAATGCTGAATACATGCTACTGTATGTTTATCCAAATGCATGGAATGTACAACACCCTCAGGTAAATTGTAGATTTTGGGTAAAACTGATATATCAATGTAGGTTTATCAGTTATAACAAATGCACCCCTCTGGTGGGGGATGTTGATAATGGGGAAGGCTGTGCATGTAGGGGGCAGAAAGTATATGGGAACACAGTCTTTTCTGCTCAATATGCTGTGAACTTAAAACTGCTCTAAGAAAATAGTGTTAAAAAAGAAACTAACCATTAAAAATGTTAAATTGGATTTCATTAAAATTAAATCTTCTGACCAGGCGCAGTGGCCCAGCACTTTGGGAGGCTAAGGCAGGCAGATCAGCTGAGGTCAGGAGTTCAAGACCAGCCTGGTCAACATGGCAAAACCCTGTCTCTACTAAAAATATAAAAATTAGCCAGGCGTGGTGGCACATGCCTGGAATTCCAGTTACTCTGGAGGCTGAGGCAAGAGAATCACATGAACCCAGGAGGTAGAGATTGGAGTGAGTTTAGATTGTGCCACCCAGACTCCAGCCCAGGTAACAGAGTGAGACTCTGTCTCCAACAACGAAAAATTCTGTTCATCAAAAGATGTTAAGAAAATCAAAAGGCAAGCTACAGACTGGGAGAAAATATTTCCATTCACATGCAAAGGAATTGCGTAGATAGTCACGTATTGTATGTGTACTTACCAATCACACACATAAAATCTATGCATTTCATTGCTTGTAAATTTTAACTGGACACAAATAGATTACATTTTTCAAAATAGTATTTGTTTAAAGGAACTTACAGCAGGTGCAAAAGGATATGCCTTGAGTCTTGATCCAACCTGGAATTTTCAACTGTATTCTATTATTCTCTTAGAGTTTTAGCCTAACCACCGTGTGAACACAGAGGCATGGTATAGCTTGGTAAATACTCTTCCCAGCTTCCTTTGTTTTTGTTTCTCTGCCTGTTCCTGCCACAGATGAGCAATATCTAGGAAAGCCCTTTTGGCCTTCCTTTTTTTTTTTTTTTTTTTTGAGACGGAATCCTGCTCTGTTGCCAGGCTGAAGTGCAGTGGCGTGACCCCAGCTGACTGCAACCTCTGCCTCCCATGTTCAAGCGATTCTCCTGCCTTGGCCTCCTGAGTAGCTGGGACTATAGGCGTGTGCCACCATGCCCAGCTAATTTTTGTATTTTTAGTAGTGTCGGGGTTTCACCACGTTGGCCAGAATGGTTTCGATCTCTTGATCTCGCGATCCGCCTGCCTCAGCCTCCCAAAGTGCTGGGATTACAGGCATTAGCCACCACGCCCGGCCTCTTTTTTGGTCATCTTGCAGTACTCTTCTTGAGGCACCAAACTCCATTTGTTTGGCAAGAGGCTTCTAATGACTTCACAAGCTCTGCAATTGATTCTACCCCATAAATGCTGGGGTAGAATTAGTTTGGTTCTTTATAGCCCACTGCAACTGGCTATTGTAATCCTTCTTGATCTGTCCCCTGGATTATCACCGTTTCCCTCCATAATCCCAGGGAGACTTTTCCATCTAACACATGATAAAACAAAGTTCAAATTTCTGCACCAAAAAAGGCCATGGTTTGGCCTCTTCCTATTTCCCCAATTACTTTTTCTTGCCTTATTATTATTATTTTTTCCTTGAGACAGGATCTTGCTCTGCAACCCAGGCTGGAGTGCAGTTGCACGGTCACGGCTCACTGCAGCCTCAACCTCCTAAGCCAAGTGATCCTCCCCACTCAGCCTCCTGAGGAGTACCTGGGACCAAAGGTGTGTGCCCCCACACCCAACTAATTTCTTAAATATTTTTTGTAGGGATGGGGCCTCCCGATTGCCCAGGCTGATCTTGAACTTCTGAGCTCAAGTGATCCTCCCATTTCAGCCTCTGAAAGTGCTGGGATTACAGCAGTAAGCCACCACACCCAGCATTCCTTGCTCTTCCTTATTCAAAGATTATGCATGTTTTGGCATGCCTCTACCCATCCTATCCTCTGCTTGGTGAGTCCTGCCCTGACCTTGTGCCCACGAATCAGGATCATGCAAACCCTTCATACTTCAAGACCCAAGCCAATGAAATCTTGCAGGAACCTCCAGCAGGGTCAGACTCTCTGTCATTCATTATTTCCTTTCCACATTGTATTGTATCTATTTGCTAAGTAGTCCGAATGCTCCCTGAAAGCAGGGTTTTTAAAAATCTTTTCATGTTTTTTAATGTCCAGCACCTGGCTCAGGTTCATTTTTTTCAAGAAATAAATGAATAAGAGAATGAGGGAGGGAATTGAATGAGTTTTCCCAGTTTTGGAGTTTTCATGAGCAATCCTTAAAATGCAACCTCTCTTCCTACACACAGGGAAGAGACTCATCGAAGTCCTCCTAGTTCAGGCTTACAGTGTGAAAAAACAAACACATAGGTCAGGTGTGGTGGCTCACGCCTGTAATCCCAGCACTTTGGGAGGCTGAGGCAGGCAGATCACCTGAGGTCAGGAGTTCAAGACCAGCCTGGGCAACATGGCAAAACCCCGCCTCTACTAAAAATATAAAAATTAGCTGGGTATGATGGCATGCGCCTGTAGTCCCAGCTACTCAGGGCACTGAGGAAGGAGAATCACTTGAACCCAGGAGGTGGAGGTTGCAGAGACCTGAGATCACACCACGGCACTCCAGCCTGGGCAACAGAGCAAGACTCCATCTCAAAAAAAAAAAAACAAAAAAACCCCACAAAACACAAAAAAGCAAACATATAAGTCTTATTTACCATAGCAGCGCCCTAATGAGCTATATGCCAAGCTTGGGACTGTTCTCTGATTGAGGGCCGCTAAATTTATGCTGAGAGTATTAACAGGTGCATGAAGGGGCATAAGTATTAGGGCCTTAGGGGGCCCTTCCCTTCTGATATCCACCTACCCCGTCATTGTGCCTGAGGAACAGGTTTCTTTTGGTTTGCTTTTTTTGTTTTTCACAGGGTCTTGTTCTGTCACCCAAGCTGGAGTGCAATGACACAACCACAGCTCATGGTAGCGTCAAACTTCCTGGCCCAAACAGTCCTCCCACCTCAGCCTCCCAAGTAGCTGGGTGTACAGGCATACACCACCACACCTGGCTAATTATTTTATTCTCTCTTGTAGAGATAGGGTCTCACCATGTTGCCCAGGCTGATCTTGAACTCCTGGCCACAAGTGATCCTCCTGCCTTGGCCTCCCAAGGCTCTAGGACTGCAGGCATGAGCCACCATGCTTGGCTAATGCCCCCCCCAACCTTTTTTTGGAGAGACAGGGTCTGGCTATGTTGCCCAGGCTCATCTCTAGTTCCTGGCCTCGAGCAATTCTCCCACCTCAGCCTCCCAAACTGCTGGGATTACAGTCAGGAGCCACTCTGCCTGGCCAATTATTATTATTTTTTAAAATTAAAACGGACAAACTGAGTGTGTCATGTTGCTGAAAAAGCTCTGGGCTTGTCCTTCCGCTTCTGCTTCATGGGTTCTAAAGTGACCAACTTCTTTATTTAATTATCTTCCTTGAGGAAAGGGTCTGAACCAATGATTTTCAGATGTCCTGAGGACATCTGGCTTATTTTTCTTTGCCCAGTATGTTTATGCTGCTGTTGCCTTAGTGGCAGGATAATCTCAAACAGCATCCAGTGTGCAGAAAGATTTCCGTTCCCTCTAAATTCCTGGCCACCCTATACATTCTAGTTGGGTACTTAGTAGTTAAAATATAAACCACCAAAAATTATTTCCTATCAATCACTGTATTGAGTCACCCTAACGTATTGAGAGTCAAGACAATTTTTTTTTTTTTTTTGGATGGAGTTAAAAAGCAAAGAATACTGTGGAACAAAAACAATCTCTGGGTGCTGAGACTGTAGCCAGATGTCAGGGCCGGCCCAAAAACCTTACACAATAGCAGAGGATGGAAAACTCATCTTCCTTAGGCATGCAGTAGGCGTCTTCCCTTAGGGAGGGTTTGAGTTCCCTGCCACATCTTCCCAGTGCGCTGGACCACAATAGAGGCAGGAACTCATCAATTACAAGCCACTCAGATCCCAGCACATTTTCCAAAGCACTTCTTGTTTTTCAAGCCCCATATTCCCAGGACCAGCTAACTTTGCTTCTTAATGGGAGGTAGGAAAAGTCAGGAATCTGCAAGTGGAAACCTTTAGCCCTCAAGGATGAACATTGCTAGTGGCGTGCAGCCCTCCCAGGGTGGCTGTACACAGGGTTCCTGCCTGCAAGTCCCCTGCTTTGATCCCGGCTGCAGCTGCACCTCTCCCAGATGTCAGGGTCCGGACTCAGAGCTCCTCATCCCTTGGAATGACCTGAGTGATAGGAGCATCTGTTATACTATCTATAGGTGAATTTGGCTGGGCTGCTGAATGGGAGCTTGTCACCAGAAGGACCAAGCCATGATCAGAAACTTACAGCTTTCAGCCACACCCCTCATTCTTTAGGGAGGGGAGAGGGTGTGGTGATTGAGTTAATAATCAATCATGCCTTTGTGATGAAGCCTCCGCAAACATCCCTAAAAGACGGGGTTCAGGGAGATTTCAGGTTGATGAATGCATCTACATGCCAGCAGGGTAGTTCACGCTGATTCTACGGGGACCTGTGCTGGGGACTCTTTTAGACCTTGCCCTCTGCTGTACCTCTTCATCTGGCTGAAATATCCTCAGTAATAAATTGACAATATTAAGTCAACTGTCTTCCTGGGTCCTGGGAGCTGCTCTAGCAAACTATTGAACCCGAGGAGGGATTTATGGGAAGCTCCAGTTTGTAGCCAAATCAGATGGACCTGGGGACGTATTACTTGTGACTGGCATCTGAAGTGGGGGCTGCTGTTGTGGGATTCAGCCTTAACCTGTGAGGTCTGCACTAACTCCAGTCTGTGTCAGAATTGAATTGAATTGTAGGATACCAGCTGGTGTGGGGGAAGTGGCTGGCATGGGGAAAAGTGTGCACACCTGGTCACGGAAGTGTTGAGTGTGACTACAAAGAAAAGCTGTTTTTCTACTATGCACCTGCCCATTGCCAGGCAGGAGATTGGGACTGGGGGTATGGGGTTCGTGTTAGATTGAAGGATACCCATCATAGCTGTGATCTACGGACCGGGAGACCACCACTGCCATTATAAGTGTCTTTCAAGACCCACAAAGTAAGTGACTGGATACTGGAATGTGGTTGCTGAAATGCTCAAAGCCCCCTCCCCCGGCCCCCTGCCAGCTGTGCTTGCCATGGGAAACAGGTGAAGGGGCAGGAAGGAGATTCCATCTCATTTCTGCCTTCCAGGTTGCACCAGGTGCATCTCATTGACAAGATCAAATTCATAAACGAAAACACTTTTGCTGTGTCATTATGTGGTGACAGACCTTCCCAGGCTCACTTTGCACCACACTTTTTTTCTCCCTTTACTTTCTTTTAAATTTAAATTTTTAAGTTTTTAGGGGTACACAGTAGGTGTATATATTTATGGAGTACATGTCCCTTTGCTTTTTAAAAGCTCTTCCTGGCGGGTGGCTCATGCCTATAATCCCAGCACTTTGGGAGGCCGAGGTGGGTGGATCACCTAAGGTCAGGAGTTTGAGGCCAGCCTGACCAACATGGGGAAACCCATCTCTATTAAAAAATGCAAAATTAGCCGGGCTTGGTGACACAAGCCTGTAATCCCAGCTAATTGAGTGGTTGCGGCAGGAGAATTGCATGAACCAGGGGAGGTGGAGGTTGCAGTGAGCCGAGATTGCACCATTGCACTCCAGCCTGGGCAACAAGAGCAAAACTGTCTCCAGAAAAAAAAAAAAAAAAACTCCCCTGCAGTCTACAACACTGTAGAAAAGTACCCAAAACAAAATGTCCAGCACTGTGATTTATCAAAGCAAACTCTTGTGTACCATCATCCAGGCCGGGAGCTAGAATGTCAGCACCCCAGGAGTCCCTCTCATTCTCCTCCTGATCCTTCCTATTTTCTGTCTCCAAGTGATCAGGAACCTGATTTTGACGGTAGTCACTTTGGTGGTTTTGCCTTGCAATGTTGGTCAGTTAAGGACGCACTCCTAAATACCAAGGCTTTGTTTGGCCTGTTTTGAGCTTTGTATGAATAGCATTGTGCAACAGTGTATTCTTTTGCATTTAGCTTCTTTGCTGAACATTTCCAGGTTAATCCAACTCTGATGCTCAGGTGGTGTCATCTGAGGACCTAATGGCTTTGGGACACCTGAGAAGCACCCTAGGGATGTGTCAAATTGATTGGTTGGCTTTACAGATGTAACAAGATAAAACCTTAACATTTTGATATTTTTCCTCTTCTTTTCTAAAAGTTCCCACCTAACCAATGGAAGCGGCATTGTTGTATGGGGTAAATGCCTGAGGTTCCTCATCTTACAAAAATAGAGTATGGAGACACAGAAGAAGTGGCTTTAGGAGCTGAGATTTAACAGGCAAAAAAAAGAGAAAGGAGAAGAGATCTCTCTCCTGCAAGAGAGAGGGGTGCCCAGGCTTGAGAAGGCAGTGTCTGATTTACATAGGGCCCAAGATTGGTTGGATAGGGAGTACATTTACATAGCTGGCCACCCACCCTAATCCTTTATTATGCAAATAGGGTTTCTACTTGGCCAGTGCTATGTTGCCTGCTCCTTACTGTGAGGGTGGTTGACAAGGAAAGAGGAACGTGGAGCCGCCATGTTGGACAGGCCTAGCCCCAGGCAGCCTTTTCCTATTGGCCCAGCTGTAGGCATTCACCCATGCACGCTTCCAGCTTGCTTGTCTATATCTGCAGCTCGATTTTACAGGCTGCTCTTTATTAAAGATGATTTGAGGACTGCTTTTCATTAAAAAAAAAAAAAAACCTTACTGAGGACTTCCTTACCCTCACTATCTGCTAAGTCATTTCCTCTTAACTCCTGTGTCACAGCTGGCAGCATCTACTTTGCTTTGAAGAGAATTAGAATGCAATAACAGTAAAAAGAGAAAAAAAGTTAATTTTCATCTTTGATTTTCCCCTTGAAAATCAAAAGGTGAAGTCCTGCATGGAACAGAAGTTAGAGTTTATGCTGTAAAAAGATGACAATGCTGATGTTCCTTTGGGCTTAAGCAGCCACAAGTCAGAGTTATGGGCTCTTTTGCTAAACCAAGGAAAGCAGACCGTTTGTACACTGAAATAAATAATGATGTCGCTTGCAAGCTGTTTTCCATGACAGCTGACTAGAATGCAGGATTTTGAGTTCATGGTTGCGTTTCATAGACGATAACACTGAACTGGTGAAGTTCAGATGTTTCTATGGCTAATCTCTGGAGGTAGTTTTATGATTACAAGATGGTAAACAGGTTGGTTATGAGTAAGACTTTACGCCAGGGCCTTGGCTCTCATGCATGCTTTTGGCCTCATCTTACACCTGCGTCGATAACCTCATCTCCCTGGAGTTTCTCTCACTAGCAGTGGTTAATTATGAAGCTTTCAGGCTCTGGCTTTAGGCAGGATTTTATAGCCAGTAAGAGTAGAAAATAGGCTTGTAAAAATGTAGGACTTCATAAAAAGTATGGAACACTGTAGATCTTTAAAGAAAAGGTGGTGAGGTCTATAATACCTGCACAAAAAAATTAGAATGAGAGTTGAGAGTAGTAGAGGTGAGACACTGTGCTTCTATGCTTGGAAGAGGGTGACCAGAAATGGGAAGGCCCCAGAGGTGGAGGGCTGTATGTGTGTGTGCACACATGTGTCATGTAGAAGACATTTTGACCGCATTTGTTAAAGAGGAAGTTTAAGGGCAACATGATTTCGAATTGAGGCTCTACCAGTTGTTAAAGCCTGTGACTTTAGGCAAATTCCTTAACCTTTCTGTGCCTCAGTTTCCTCATTTGAAAAATAGATTTTACAATTATAGTAACCTAGATCATAGAGTTATGAAGATTAAATGAGTGAATACATAGAAGAAGGTCTGACATAAATAAATACTAAATAAGTGTTTGCTAGTGTTGTTATTGTTTGATTCTGAAGGAAAGTGACTACTAGGGGGTGAAGGTAAAGAGGAGAGGAGAGGAGTGATTTGGATGCAGTTGGGGAGGGAAGGAATTGGCTCCAGAACCTAGTGGACTAACTCATTACCTTAGGCAGGCTTAGCTTAGGCTACGTTTCCTAAGCTCCCCCTCCCCTGCCTCCTCCTGAGATGGGGTAAGTAAGCTTAGGGATGCTGAAAATTGGGCTTTGAAGGTAGAAGTAGGTGCTCTATAAATGTAGGTTTGCTTTTTTTTTAAATTGATGAAGGACAAATTCATTATTTTACACTTAAAGGCTGATGAAAAGCCATTACTGATCCTATTAAAGAAAATCTGATATTTCAGTTGAAAAGTACAGTAACTATATTTATTCATGAAATATTATTTAACTTTTCTAAAACACAACTTGAAAGCATCCAGCATGCACGATTCATTTCAGTTCAGTGAATTCAAGATCAAGTATACATGTTAGGTGGATCAAAGCTAGACCACAAATTATCATAGTCATCATCATCATCATCATCTTCTTCTTCATGTTTTCTTTTCATTGGCAGTAGTTTGTGATGACACCATATTAATATAGTAAGAATGTCTCTGGGCTATTCGTGATGGATTAGTGAGAACATTCTGAATTGCTGATGTCACAGGAATTAATGCTTCAGAGAGCAATGTGAAGCAGACATCTGCACTGTAAACCTTTGCCTTGTGAGAGACATTCGAGTCGTTACTTTAGTTGCCACAGATGTGGTTTGCGGGGGTGGTGTGCCTGGTGTGTGAATACTTGGTTGGCTAGTAACTGAACCAACATTTAACCTGTGTGAGACAGGAATAATGCAGAGTGGTCACAGAAGAATAAAAACTCCAGACCACAGTTTCCCGAGTAGGGGCTATGGGCTGATGAAACCCTGAAAAACAGGGTGTGGACTAAGCCAGCTAAAACCAACTAGACCCAACATGGCGCTGGATTTGACCTAGGTTTCCCCTAGGACCTCATTATATGCTCATTGGCACATTAAATCACACCCACGAGCACAGTGACAGTTCTGGGAACAGCCATATTTGGTGTAAAAATGAGTGGCACCACAGTTCCAAGAAATCTCCATCTTTTTCCAAGAATTTCTATGAATATTCAACACCTTGGTTAAAGAAACCCATACAGAGAGAAAGTGCAAACCCTCCTGCATGACTCTCTTGAGTACACCTACAATCCCTTAAGTGTGTAGTTTTCCCCTTTGCAATAAATCTCTGTACTTTCACTGTTTTCCAACTCATCCTTGAGTTCACTGTCAAGACAGTGTCAAGAGCCTGGACAGCTGCTGGGTTCCAGGACCCACTGGCATTTGAGGACCTCCCCTAGCCCACTGATGTCATGGGACTATTATTCTTCCCTCAGAAGTTGATGCCTTTTTCTGTAAACAATTAGGGCTGTATGAGACAGGAGTTTTGCAGGGCTGATTTCACAAGATAGAGTTCACAAAGACCCCCACTGATAAAACAGGGTGCAGTAATGAGGGCAGCCCAAACCCACAAAAACCAAGATGGCACCCCATGGGGGGGCCGCTCAGTGTTCCCTTTCCTGGTATACCAGGGTTGGAAAAACCACTCCAAGCAAAGAATCTGAATCAAGATTGAGACTGAATCCACTAATGGATGACCCCTGGTTAATCTCATTGCACATTATAGGCTAATTATAATGATTTAGCTGTTAAAAGACACTCCCCTCAGTGCCCTGACAGTTTACAAATGCTACCGCAACCCAGGGAAGTTATTACTGTACCTGGTCTAAAACGAGGAGGAACCCTCAAATTCCAGAAAATCCCCAGGGGCTTCTTGTAACACTCATGAATAATCAACCCTCTATTTAGCATGTGATCAAGAAATAACCACAAAATAGCCAGCCTGCAGCCCTCCAGGCTGCTCTGCCTGTGGAGTAGGCATTGTTTTATTCCTTTACTTTCCTCATAAACTTGCTCTCACTTTGTGAGCCTGCTCTTAAATTCCTTCCTGTTCCAAGCCAGGTGGCCTCTGCGCCCCAGTTTTGCGGCTTTCCCTGCAACATAGAGTTGGAGCTGTAAAGCAGTATCTGTTGGGAGGCAATCTAGGACTTGACTAGGGCTTGATCAGTGGCGAAGGATTTTGATTTCTTTGCCTTGCAATACCTGTTACATATCTCTTGGGGGAGGAAAGGTTAAAAAAACTGGTCTGCGCACACTGGCTTGCAATTGCACATCAGTGGCTTTCTTAGCACGGCTTGAGTAAATTTTTGCATCATCTAGAACTGTGGTCACATAGGGGAAGGCAAACCCCAACATGTGATTTATGCCTCTTGGCTCATATTCTTTGATCCCCACGACCCTCAGGACCTGCGCCATCCCCGGGGGGATGTCTCAGGGCACATCTTCCGTGTGTCCTGGGGAGAAGCTTTCTCGCCAGGCAGTGATCAGACTTGCGGGTCTTAGTCACCCACATTAATGGATTCCAATCCTGATCTTGATGCAAGTTCTTTGCCTGGAGTGGTTTTTCCAACCCCTGGTGTACCTCGAAACAGAAAGGAAACCACCTGCTCTGAGCTCTGGGCCCCTGATCTGCCCCTCGGCCCATCCACTCCTGGGGAGCAGATGTTCCTAAATAATCGTTGAATAAATGAAAGAATGTTTAACTGAACGTAGCAATTACATGAGTTAGCAACATTTGTAAATATCTTTTTTTTCTCCGCTAAAGACGATTGGTCCTGAAGCTACACATTTGTCCTTATAGTGTTTCAAGGCCTCATAAACCTTTAGTAAAATTGACATCACGATCACGACACCCTCAGCACAGATGTGAGCGTTTGGGGAGCGCTTGAGCCTTCAGCACAGGCACGTGTTTTCTATTCACCGGTCTGTGCTCCTCGGAAGGGCTGGTGGTTCCTCTGAAGGTTTGTGCTCCCTGCGCCTCGCCTTCCTTCTCTTGCCTTGCGCACGCGCGGGTGCCTGGAAGCTTGGGCGAGGGAGGAGAAACGGCGAATCGGCGGGGCTTGTCCTTTATGCCGCCCCGTAGTTCGAGGCCGACGCTGGCGCAGCGCGCGACATTTTGAAAGCCTGGAGGGTTCGAATTGCAACGGCTCCTGCGGGTCGTGAGGGTCGGCGGCGCTGGAGGCGCGGACGCAGCTGTAGGGTCTCGCTGGGGGCCGCTTGGGACCAGTTTTGAAGAGGGACTTGGCCGCCACCTCTCTTCACCTCCGCCCTTTCCTTCCCAGGGGTGAGACTCTGGTAAGGGGAGCTTTCTTTTTTTTTTTTTTTGCGAGCCCGGGCGGGGGCAGAGCCCGGAGCCGAGGACTCTGCGGGGGCTTTCGTGACAGGGGAGGGTCTGGTTACAGCCGAAGGAGGATTTTGGCAGCTGCCCCGTGTGAGCCCCAGGATTGGGTAAACAACAGCCTGACCTCCACCCCGAACCCTCCTGAGCGTGTGAGATGCAGAGGACCTGAGAAGTCATGCGGCCCATACTTCCCCTTGGACTTTCTGCATCCACTTTGTTTCCCGTTTCTCCTTATCTTTACTTTTTCTTTCTTTTGTTTTTCCATTTTTCTGCTGCCCCTCTGCACTTTAGCTTTGTCAGTAGTATCCTGTTGAGTCCCAGGGTCCCAGGCTTAGGTTCCAAAGGTCACTGAAGTTTGACTCAGTAGAGCTGGAGATAAGCTTGCTGAGCTCTGCTCACTTGAATGCTGCTTCTTAAACAGTACTTGATTGTGAAAAAGATCTTACGTATTCCAGAGTATGAAATTCTGCTCACGGTCATCCTACTGCCATTTCTAATGGATGTTCATCCAAATATTCACTGTTTTTGTGTGTGTGTGTGTGTTTGCTGTCATCTTCATGAGAACCTTGTGATTTAGGTTTAGTATGCTTATTTAACAATTAATGTTATGACTTTGTATACAATACATAACAGAATCTGAGGCAGAGTTTGGGCTACTGGCCAAAAGCCATCTGTCAATATCTGTCAATAGTCAATACCTAAACCTGAGAGTGCGGTGGTGGGGGTAGGGGGATGGGTGGTGGGGAGTGGGGTTGGGGAGGGGTGAGAGTGGAAGTGGCCCTCAGACAACTGTGAAATGGATAGGACACGGTATATTAAGGTGCGAGTAGTTCAGAGTAGGAGGTAGGACTCAGTCCTAAGAAAATATAATGAAATGTTAAGACTTCTATTTAAACCTAGTTGTTTTTAGAGATAGGTTTTCTTTTTTAAAACGTGCTGCTTCTGCATATGAAATCCCCCTTAGACTGTGAGACTTCCAAGCCTCGTCAGCTCTCCAGGACACGCTGTGCCTCAGGGTTTTCTGCCTCCTGCTTTGCTGGCCCCTCCTTGGTTGCTTTGTTCTTCGTTTCTCTTGCTTGGACGCCCCAGGGCTCACCTCTCTTCTCTCTACAGTTACTCCCTAGATAATCTTACCTAGTCTCGTGGCTTTAATGATGTCTGCATGTTGCCACCCTACAAACTTAAATCTTCAGCTTGCATTTGGCTCCTCTCCACAAAACTCTCCAACAGCTTTGTGCCTCTCAGTACAAGCTGAAATCTTGACTGTGACTACAGCTGAATAGAAGTCACAGTCCTGTGGCTACGACACTCTCCTTGATTTGCCAGGGCCTTCCCCCAGCCTCCCTAACTGTCTCCTTCTCCCCTTTGCTAGCTGGCCTCTTTCTTGAAGATTTCTGCCTCAGAGTCTTTATATTTCTTGTCCTCTCTCTGGAAGACTTCCACTTGATATTTGCTTGGGTCTGCTCCCTCACGTCTTTCAAATGAGTTTCTCAAGGAGACCTTCCTTGACCACTTTAAACTCAAATACTAAGCCTCTTCACAAGGCCTTCTGCCTCCCTTCACTGATACGTATTTCTCCTGAAATAGTATATGTTGATCTTCATGCTTGTTTGGGTCTTGTTTGCTGCTCTATTTCCAGTGTAGAACAGTGCGCTGTTAGAGCACATGGTATGTGCTCAGTGTATGCATGCTGGTTGAGTGAATGAAGAGTAGCTTCACACAGATAGGTTGAAGATGTTCGATGTGCTCCATCACAGCGTACTGTGGGGAAAGATAACGCATATGGAAGAAGGGAGTCAGAATGACATGGGGAAATTATTTCCCAAGTAGAAATACTTCCTGCAACCCACTCTACTAAATAGTTTATCCTTCCCCAAAGTTCTGAAACTGGTTTCAGAAATTCTACTGCTGTTCCTGCCTTTAAGTTAAATGGGTCACTTCATAAAATTATTATATTCTTGACAAATACATGTAAAGGGGCTCAGTGTTCTCAGTACAGGGAAATCTGAAGACAGTAGTGATTGCAGCTACATTTTAAACAAGATGAACAAACTTGTCATTAATAGGCAACTAAAACTGGGCCTTTGAGATGATGTTTTTCCCCTTAAAACACAGTTTTTAAAGAGACTATAATTAAGGGCTCTATAAAAAATTTAAGCAAATCTCTCTGCCTCCCAACTTTTTATAGACAAATGAGCTTATAGATATGTTGGGACAGTTTTGCTTTATAGTAGGAAACCTAATTTTAAAAAATTTTTTAAAATAAATTCATAAATAAGTTACAGCAGAACTAAATTGAGTTGCTTTGTTTATGTATGCAGTACGTACATTTTCTCTTCTTTTGTTCTTTGTTTTCTTTTTGAGCTGTACTCTCATTGCTGCTGAGGCTGGAGTGCAGTGGTGTGATCTCGGCTCACTGCAACCTCCGCCTCCCAGGTTCAAGGGATTCTCCTGCCTTCCTCAGCTTCCCGAGTAGCTGGGATTACGGGTACACATCACCACGCCTGGCTAAATTTTTGGCATTTTTAATAGATACACAGTTTTGCCATGTTGGCCAGGCTGGTCTCAAACTCTTGACTTCATGATCCGCCTGCCTCGGCCTCCCAAAGTGCTGGGATTACAGACGTGAGCCTGCACCCAGCCTCATTTTATTTTCATAGATAATTTTTATAACCATTTATTGAGATATAATTAATGTATCAAAATCTACCCTTTGAAAGTATGAAACTCAGTAGTTTCTAGTATACTCAGAGATGAATATATTAAACCATTATCTGATTTTAGAACCTTTTAATCACCCCAGAGAAACCCTATACCCACGGGCAGTCATTCCACATTCTCTGTCTCCTCAGACCCCAGCAACTATTCAGCTATTGTTTCCATGATTCGCCTATTCTGGACATTTCCTCAAAATGGGATCATCATCTATGTAGCCTTTATGTATCTGGCTTCTTTCATTAGCATAATGTTTTCAGGGTTCATTCTTGTATATAGTGGCACTTTATTCCTTTTTGTGACTGAATAATATTCCATTGTATAGATATGCCACATTTTCTTTATCCATTCATCATCTGATGGAGAGTTCTATTGTTTCTGCTTCTTGGCTGTTATGAATAATGCTGCTTGCACAGTTTCCTTAAAGGGTATAAGAGACCTGTTAAGAACTACTCCTGGGAAGTGTGAGAGGGAGACATATTGTTTACCTTTTTGTACTAGGTGATTTTTTTTTAAGCTAAGTGCATATATTACTTTAAAACAAAAATAGTCAATCACTAATATTATGACGGAGGATAAGTACTTGTACCTTTTGCTTTTAGTTTTCTTATTTTAAGTAAAATTGGACGAAATATTTGTCAAGGTGTTTTTTAGTTCTCAAATTTTGTTTGTGATAAAATGACTGATAATGTTATAGGCATTTTTTCTTTATGAATGAGAGTTGTATTTTTAATCTGCTGTGTAACTTGCAATTTGTATTCATCGTAGGACCTAGAGTGGTTGCAACAATGGAAGGGATCAGTAATTGCAAGACACCAAGCAAATTATCGGAAAAAAAGAAATCTGGTAAGATAGCAGATGTGACTTTTTTTTACTATTACTATCGTTGTTTCTCTTAGACATGTCTTAGTATTATTTAGTTTGATCCTTTATCTGTCACATAGAAACTTCATCGTAAATCCCCTTTATGATGTTCATCGTAACAAATAAGACTTATAGGCCACAGTTTGATCATCTCTGGACTAATTTTATTGACAATCTAACAGGTTTGGAGGCTCTCCCTGCTCAAGAATCAACTTAGCTTGATCCTTTAAGGAACTATTTTACCTCTCTCCCTCCCATTGATGCATTGCTCTTGTGAGGGAAAGATATTTTCTAAGGCAACTCAATGGACAAAGGAAAATCTTCTCAACAAACACCTGGATATCCATGTGCACAAAATGAGTCTTGACCCTTAACTCTCATCATATAGAAAACAGCTAAAATTAAATTTCTAGAAAATAACCTGAGAAAATATTATGTTGTCCATTTCTAGTGATCAGTTTTTCCTATTGACCTAGTATCCTGCAGCCATCCTAAACTCACTTATTCCATTAGCTTTTTAATAGATTGCTTAGGATACTGTATATGGTTGGTCATTTGTGGATGAATCAAGACGGTGTTACTTTGTTCCCCAGTCTGTATGGCTTTGTTTCTTTTACTTTTTTTATTGCACTGGCTCCAGTATATTTTTCAATAGACATGTTAGTGGATATTCTTGCCTTGTTTCCCAGTGTATTATGTTAGATGTAGGTTTTTCACAAATGCCCTTTATTAGTTTGAGGAATTTTCCTTCTACTTCTAGTTATTATTGTGAATGGGTATTGAACTTTGTTGAGTGCTTTTTCTGCATCTGTTTTCTTTTTAAATCTCTTAATGTGGTAAATTATTTTAATTTTCAAGTATTAAACTGACCCTTCATTCCTGGTGTAAAGCTAGTTTGGTCATGATATATGTTTTATATTGCCTGATTTGCTGGTATTTTCTGTATTCATGAGTGATATGGGACTGCAGTTGTCTTTTTTGGGATATCTGTCTAGTTTTTGTATTAGGTTATTCTGTTTTCATAAAGTAAGCTGATAAATGTTTCTTTCTCTTTAACAGAAATATCTTTTTCTTTAGCTTTATGTAGCATTGATGTTACTCCTCCTTGAACTGGTAGAATTCACCAGTAAAGCCATCTTGACCTTGAGTTTTCTTAGTAGGAAAATCTTAACTGTGACTTCACAGTTAATAGATATAGGGCTATTCAAGTGATCTCTTATTTTCTTTGTGAATTTTCTTAGTGTTTTACAAGGAATTTGTCCATCACTTCCAAATTGTCAAATGGACTGGTGTAAAGTTATTCTTGATATACTCTTATTAACCTTCTAGTGTCCTTTTTCATATCTGGTACTAGTATTTTATATTTTATTTTTTCCTTAATCAGTCTGACTTGAGGTTTATGTATCTTGGTAAATGTTGCATGCACTTGAAAATGGACATTTTTTTCTACTCTCGTTGGGGTGTTCTGTAAATGTCAATAGGTCAAGTTGATTGACCTGTTTATGTTATTTTCTTCAGGTCTTCTATATCCCTGCTGGTGTTCTGTGTACTTTTTATATTAATTATGAGAGAAGAGAGTTGAACTACAATGTGGATTTGTCAGCTTCTCCCCACCCTTCTCCCAGTTTCTATCTGTTGATGCTTCATGTATTTTGAAGCTTTGTTATTAGATACATACACATTTAGGATGGTTATTTCTTACCCTTTGTTTTTGAGTCTGAGTTTCCCTCTGTCACCCACACTGGAGTGCAGTAGTGTGATCTTGTGTCACTGGAACCTCTACCTCCTGGGCTCAAGTGATTCTGGTGCCTTGGCCTAAGAAATACCTGGGATTACAGGCATGCATCACCACGGGCGGCTAATTTTTGTATTTTTAGTAGAGATGGGTTTTTGCCATGTTGGCCAGGCTGGTCTCAAATTCCTGGCCTCAAGTGATCCACCCACCTTGACCTCCCTTTAAAGTGCATGCAGCATTCACCAAGATACATAAACCTCAAATCAGATCCCCAAGTGTTGAGATTACTGTGCCTGGCCTAGGATGGTTATTGCTTCTGATGAATTTATAGCTTAACCATCCTGAAATGCCCTTCTTAATCCTCAGTGGTACTCTTTGTTCTGAAGTCCACTTTATGTGATAGTAATGGAGCCACTCCAGATTTATTTTGATTTGTGTTTTAATGATGTATTTCAACCTTTTACCCTTGCCCTATTTGTGTCTTTATATTGAGTTTGTTATAAATGGCATGTCTTGTTTTTATCCATTCTGACAACTTCAATTGCCTTTAATTGGACTGTTTTGCCATTAGCCACATGTGGCTATTTAAGGTTTTGGATACAAATTAAGTAGAATTAAATAAAATTACAAATTGAGTTCCTCAGTTGTACCAGCCACCTTTAAAGTGCTCAGTAGCAACTGACTTAACTTACTGGACAGCACAGATTTCCACATGGCAGCATGATGTATTGTACAGCTCTGTTTAGACCATTTACACCCAATGTAATTGTCTATTGCTGGATGTAAATCTGCTGTTTTGCTATTGTCCCATAACTAATGGATGATTTTCTTCTAATCTTTTTCTCTCTTTGCTTCATTTTTGACAGTTTTTGTTGCTCTGTCTTAAAAGATGATGTTATTCTTATCCATTGTATTTTTCATTTCTAAGGTTCTATTTTATCTTTTTTTCCTTATGCTCAGACTTTCCTATATATCATTGAGCATGTTTTTAAGATTTGTCTTAAGGTTCTTATCTGCTAATTTTGCCATCCCTGTCATTTTTTTTTTTTTTAATTATTTTCTTGAGACAGAATCTTGCTCTGTCATCCAGGCTGCAGTGCAATGGTGTTAGCTCACTGCAACCTCCGCCTCCTGGGTTCAAGCAATTCTGCCTCAGCCTCCGGAGCAGCTGGGATTACAGGTGCATGCCACCATGCCCAGCTACTTTTTGTAGTTTTAGTAGAGATGGGGTTTTGCCATGTAGGCCAGGCTGGTCATCTTGAACTCCTGGCTTCAAGTGATCTGCCTGCCTTGGCCTCCCAATACAGGTGTGAGCCACCACGCCTGGCCCCCTGTCATCTTATGGTATGTGTCTATTGATTTATTTTTCTCTTCGTATGGGTCATACTTTCTTGCTGCTTTCATGCCTAGTACTTTTTGATTGGGTGGTAGATATTTTGCATTGTCTAGTACTGGATTTTGTTATTCCTTTAAAGAGTGATTTAGTTACGGTCTGAGGTTACGTTACATGGACGTAAGCCTGTTCCTTTTGAGACTGGCTTTTAAATGTTGTTATGAAGTTTTATCTTGAGCTAAAATTTAGCTGTACTATCTAGTTGTGACCCTTTAGAGGACTTTACTATGTGTTACAGGGTTATCACCCTCTGGCTCATGGTTACATGAAATGTTCCTAGATCTGTATGATGTCTGGTAATTGTTGAGCCAATTGGTTTCCTCAAGTGCTTTCCCAGCTTTGGGGCATCCACCCATTGTTATGTGCTGATAAGTACTTGGCGAAACACTGAAAGAGAGACCTTTCAGATGTTTGGAGTGCCCTCTCTCTTTGGCGCTCTCTTCTCTTTAGTTCTGTGCTCCACAAATTCTAGCCACCTAGTCCTTCTTGACCTCTGATCTCTGTCTCCTTAATGTGACAGGACTGCTGGATTATGTTAACCTTTGTCCTGCAGTCTGGAAACTCCCTTCATGCAGTAAGTTAGTGTAGTGATAGGGCTCATCTCATTTGTTTCTCTTCTCTCAGGGATCACAATGCTGCTCTGCCTGTTCGATGTCTGAAAACAGTTAAATTTTGTCTGGTTTTCTAGTTCATGGCGAGTTGGTTACTCCATTGTCCAAGAGTAGTTACTTTTTCATGTGCAGAAGCAGAACTCCATTTTTTTTTTAAAGACTGGGTCTTGCTCTGTCACCCCGGCTGGAATACAACGGCATGAACAGGGCTCACTACACCCTTAACCTCCTAGGCTCAAGCGATTCTCCCAAGTAGCTGAGACCACAGGCGTGTGCCACCATGCCTGACTAATTAAAAGAAATTGTAGAGATGGAGTCTCTCTCTATGTTGCCCAAGGTGGTCTCAAACTACTGGACTCAAGTGATCCTCCTGCCCCAGACTCCAAGTGTTGAGATTATAAGCATGAACCACCACATCCAACCCCTTTATCTTTTAACAATGCTTTAAAAATGTGAAAGCAGTTCTTAGCTTGAAGGCCGTACAAAAACAGGCCATTTCCCAACTCTCTGCTTCAGTGTTAATGTAGGAGAAAACTCCAAAAACTTGGTCAAAGGGTGTATGTTGGTAACCAGCCCAACCCTGTGCGTGGGTGCCCCATGTCCCGGCCATGACCAGGGAGTGAGAAAAGAAAGACACAAGAATAGAATTTTAAAGCATGGGTCCAGGGGTCCAGTGCACTCTGGCAGGGTGATCAGCCTTGGCCTTGAGCTTTGGGCTCCCTTTTATTAGGTGTATTATCTTGTTAATCTTGCAGGCTGTTGGGAGGGGGCTTGAGGAAGATGGGCTGTGGGGGAAGAGGATATGTCTGCAGCATGCAACAGCAAACTAAGGACGCTGAGATTTTACCACCCATTGTCCAACCAGGTGCTTTGGCAACAGGTATAGGGATAAGGTGCCATAAGGTCGACCACACACACAATGCATCAAGGGGCTTTTATCTCCCTAGCATTGTGGACACAGAGCAATCGGAATTGCTCCATATTCTGAGACCATAGGCAGAGCCTGTGGCATTCCGGTGTCTGTGCCCTGTAAGGCTTTCCGGCCTACCAGCACCCCTCTGCGAAGACCTCCCGAGTCTTATGAGCAGAGGTTGCATTACTTCCCAGAGTGTTTTGCATAAGCTCCCTTTAGGAGATCTCACACAAACTGTATGTTGGGAAACGTTGTGGGACCAAAGCAGTTTTTTCTGCTCTGCACCCACATCACAGTGTTCGGCTGTTACAGACGCTCTCAGACGGTCTTTACCGTAGGCCTCCCGTTACCGCTTGATCTCTGCTGTTATTTTACTGCACCATAGCTTGGATATGATCCGTGGCACAAATCTCAGTGTATAAAAAGCAAAACAAGCTTGTAATCATTTAACTATAAGTAACAGAGGTCTGCCCCGGCCATCTCTTCCCACAGGTATACCCATTTAAAATTAGGGGAGATGTTAAATTGCTCTCCAGAAAGACTGTGCCAATTAATACTTTTGGCAGTGGTATACTGAGAATAAGATGCTTTTGTAGAGGTCTTTTCAAATACTAATGTTGTTTTTTATTTATCTGACATTTAGTATTATGTTCAACTCCAACTATAAATATCCCGGCCTCTCCGTTTATGCAGAAGCTTGGCTTTGGTACTGGGGTAAATGTTTACCTAATGAGAAGGTAAGCATAAGATTTCATATTAACCTTTTTGCATGGAACTATAATTCTACTGTACTTCCAGATCTGGTGTGTGTTCCTGATCCTGGCTGAGGACTGTATTTCAGTCCCTAGACCCTTTTATAACTTTCCCAGTAGCTCTGCCTCTGCCTTTTCTCCTAGCTTCCTCCTGATGGATTACTAAAGGGGAAGTCATTTACTTTGTAATTTTTCCTTGGCTTCCATAGGAAGGGGAAGTGGCAGGGGAAAGGGTTCCTTTGTGGTCATTAAACTAGATTCATGAGAAAACCTCAAAGAGGAAGCCAGTTTTGGGTGATGTCAGTGACTGCTATCTCTTCTTCCACAGCGTTGCCCTCCTAAGATATTTTCTTCTAAAAGAAGTAAAAGGTTTTTATTTCTTTTGGCATTGTTATTAAGTAAAGATAAATACATGATTTTAAAGTAGGAATATTGTGCTAAAAGAAAAATGAAATAATTGAACAAGTATGGTGCTAGTAGCTAATATAGCTGTCAACAAAGTGTTTCTTTATTACTTCTTTGCATGTATTTTTTTTGAAAGAGTCTCACTCTGTTACACATGCTGAAGTGCAGTGGCACACAAGACCTCCCAGGTTCAAGCGATTCTCCTGCCTCAGGCTCCGGAGTAGCTGGGATTACAGGTGTGCACCATCATACCCAGCTAATTTTTGTATTTTTAGGACAGAATGTGGTTTCGCCATGTTGGCCAGGCTGGTCTCGAACTCCTTGCCTCATGTGATCTGCCTGCCTCAGCCTCCCAAAGTGCTGAGATTACAGGTGTGAGCCACCATGCCCAGCCCAAAATTATTTTAATCATTACTCTGTACCTAGTTTCATGTTTATTAAGTGGTAAACAACTAAGTCAGTATATATTCCTTGATGCATTCTTGGAATTGGCTTGACTAGTCCAGCTCTCTGTACCTCTGTATCTTAGCTTCATCTAGGTTTACATTGTTTCCAGATAGAATGCTTTCTTTAATAAGAGGCTAATTAAGAACAATTTAGTAGCCGGGCGTGGTGGCTCACATGGGAGGCCAAGGTGGGCAGATCACGAAGTCAGGAGATCAAGATCATCTTGGCCAACATGGTGAAACCCTGTCCCTACTAAAAATACAAAAAACATTAGCTGAGTGTGGTGGCACATGCCTGTAGTCCCAGCTACTCGGGAGGCTGAGGCAGGAGAATCACTTGAACCCGGGAGGCAGAAGTTGCAGTGATCCAGCCTGGTGACAGAGAGAGACTCCATCTCAAAAAAAAAAAAAAAAAAGAATAATTTAGTAATTGTATACAATGGGTATTCCTGAAGCATTTTTGCAGTTTAAATACTTCTTTTCTATGTCTGTATGGTATTAATTTGTTTTCTATTTTTTTAGTATTGGCTGCTAGGTTATTTTGAAAGAAAAAAATTGACAGGTTTATAGCTAGTTTAATTATTTTCCCCTCTTTAAAAAAAAGTTTTTAAATGTAAAGTGTTGTTAACAAAGTTACGCTATATGTGATTTAGTCAAAAAGCTTCAAATAGCTGATCTTGAAAAACAGCAATGCCTGCCTGACCCTACTACTCCTCAAAGATTCAGCCCTGACAGCCTGGGATTTCTTTTATCCATAACCTGTAAATTTCCTGTGCTTCTCTGCTGAATTAGATCCTGTGTTTTTCTGTATCTTATTATTTCTTGATTTACATCCTGTTTTCACGTAGGGCATCTGGTAACTCCCCATGAATTGGGGCACAAAAGATATATTTCTTGAGATTTTACATTTTCAAAAATGTTACTTGTGGAAAATCTTACCTGACAGGAAACCCAAGCGGCACTTAGGGGATCGGAGGAACACATTCTATTATGCCGGTGGGCCCAGAAGGGTTCACACCCAAAAATCTGGACCCCGGCTAGGAAAAGTAAACAAGTTTTATAGGTAAAGGGGCAGGGGAAGTAACTCAGGACTTTAGACAACGCAGCAGGTTTTAGACAGAGGCAGTTTCTCTTAAGGTTTTCCAATTAGTAAGCAATAAGCTGAAGTACAGAAGCAGAAAGAGGTAGTTACTAATGTAGCAGGAGCGGCCGCGAGAAACAGAGCTCTCGAACACCGAAAGGGAAGGAAGGGGTTTATTATTATTACGGCCGGGAGCCAGGTGATGATTTGTCTAAACCCAGCTCGTCCAACAAAGAAAGGTTTTGCCTTTATATAGGCTTACACTCTAGATATTACATGTGAAAGAATCTCAGGTTTACAACCTTAGAAATCATGAGTAAAAGGGTTTTGGATTTACAGTTTTAGGAATCACATGTGAAAAGGTTCTGGTCTCCTAATGGAGTGGGGTGGGGGTTTGATCTTGTTTAAGTGAAAACAGTGTCTTCTGGAGAGTTACCCCAATACTAAGCGTGTTCTTTACAGGAGGGTGATTCAGGAGGCGCCAGTTGGCCAGCCTTTTCTTCTATTGAAATGTAGTGTCACTAAAGTTGGTATACAACCTCCCACTGCTAAATTTGACTGGCTTTTTTTAAAAAAAAGAAATGGAGTGTGGAAGACAGAGAGGGAGGTGATCCCAGATGCCTGGGTCTCCTTCCTCACCAACAAAAATAGAGACGGCTGCTGACAACGTGCTGACAAAATCCTGGGCAAAATTTCCACTTTACTTGAATGGCCCTTTTTGGTTTTCTGGGTTACAGTTCTCATTTGGAAACAGTTTCCCTCTAGAATTTTGAGAATATCAGTCACTGACATTGCTTTTTTAGCTTACACTGTTGTTGTTGAGAATTATGAAGCCTTTTTGACTGCTGATTCTTCATATGTAATCTGTATTATGATATCTGTCCTAACCACTGCCCTGGATCCTTGTATGATCTTCTATTTGTTGCCAGCATTCTGAAATTTCAAAACGACACACCTGGATTTGGCCCTCTTGGAGTATGATAGTTCCTGTTCTTCAATTTTTGAGACATTATTTTAAAAATTACTTTGTTGATGATTTTCACTCATTTTTCTCTGTTCTCCATCTGGAATCCTATTATTTGAATGTTGAACTTACTGATCTGTCATCTACCTCTTTTTTGCTTGGTTTTCTTATTTGCCGTTTTCTGAGATTTCCCCAGCTTTATCTTTCAACATTTCTATTGAGTTGTTATCTTATTTTTAATTAATTATCCTTTCTAAAAATAGCATCTTTAGTCTTTTGCAGTGCCAGAAGTGTTCCCTATCTAGGTGTTGGTAACAGAGGTATATGCACATGTAAAAACTCATTGAGCATTTAGTATGCATATAGTGATTATTACCCTGCTTCTGTATTACAGGTTCTCAACTGCCAGTAAACCTCAGGCTAAAGTCTTCTTTTAGCCCCTCCAAAGCCAGCCTTAGTCTTCAAAAGCTGGGGATGGGAGATGGGCAGCTGCCAATTGATGCAGAATTATGGAGAGTATCTAGGAGTCTACCAGTTTTTTTACTTTATTATTATTATTTAGAGACAAGGTCTCATTTTGTCACCCAGGCTGGCAGTGGCACCATCATAGCTCACTGCAGCCTCAGACTCCTGGGTCTGAGCAATCCTCCAGCCTCACTCAGCCTTCTGAGTAGCTGAGACTACAGGTGCAGGCCACCACATGTGGCTTTTAAAAATTTTTTGTAGAGAAGGAGTCTTACTCTGTTGCCCAGGCTGTTTTCAAACTCCTGGCCTTAAGTCATGCTCCTAACCTGGCCTCCCAAAGTGTTGTGATTACAGTTGTAAGCTACCCCTTCCAGCCCTACCTACTTTTTAAATAACTTGCAAGCAGTTCATTGGGGCAGTTAAGTCAGTTACTTTCATCTGCTTTCCAGCTTCTGAAATTTTGCTGCTATTTTCTGCTCTTACTTCCATTCTTGCTGGCTGTTATATCTTAAAATATCCATTTGCTATTATTTTAGTGGGCTTGGAAAGGATAAAAACAATGTGTATATTTAAGCTACAATTTTAACCCAGAAGTCTATATTTTGTTAATTGTTAAATCCAGTTTGCATTTCTAGGTTAAATCCAACATAGTTTTGATATAGTATTTTTAAATGAACTGATGGATTCAGTTTGCTAATATTAAAGTTTGTTTCAATTTTTGTATCTATAAGTGAAGTTGGCTTGTGTTTTCCTTTTTCTACTGTCCCTTTTGATTTTTTAAAATTAAAGTTATATGAGACTCATAGTCCCTTTTCTGTTCCCTGGGGAAACTTTGTATAGACTGAATGGTAAATCCTTTGAAAGCTTAGTAAACTCATCTACAGTTTATATTTCTAGTAGGAACATTATAGGTTCCAGCCCTATAGGGTTCTGGGATTCCCTCCCTGTTGGTGTGGAGACTAGAAACTTTAGAAAAGAAAGACAGACACAGGTAGAGAAAAGAGAGTTTGGGCTTGGGGGTCCAGGGTCCACTGTCAACCAAAGTGTGGAGACCTGCAGTGGCACTGAGTGCCTGAACACTCTGACTTTTATTGAGTACAAAGCAGTGGGCAGGGAAGGTAGGATGAGGTGATGGTGGTCGGTAATAGGTTCAGGTAAATCACATGTCTTGAAGATGGGGACCCAATACTTTCAAGTAGCTGAGGCGAGGAGAAAAGCTAATGCATCAGTGCTCTTTGCATATTTGTCAGAAATATCAAGGACACTAAGATTACTATTATTCTTTTAAGAAAAAGAGAAACCAGGTGCAGAAGCAGGGTGTGAGAGTAGACATGGAATGTAACCACTGAAGGCACAGCATCACACAGAGACAGTTAAGCCCCTGGATTTGCCACAAGAGCTTAGAGAAGCAGAGTTTTCTCCTGAGTTCCCCAGGAAGGAGATGTCTTGGTCATTCTGGACTCTCCTACTCTAGCTGGCTAAACACCGGGGGCTTTCACAGTACTGGTGCTGCCGCACAGCCGAGGCACCCTCCATTAGCCCTTATGTGGGGGTGACAGAGGGTTTAGATCATCTTGCCTTAGGATCACTTTGTTTACAATGTCACCTCAGTTCCATGCTTCATAACTCGATAGTCATTAGTAAAAGTTATATTGAGTATATATCTTTATGATAAGTAACTATAAGATTACATATGATTATATAAAGTATATATCTTTGATTATAAGTAACTATAAAGATTATATATGATTCTGTAAAGATAATAACTATGTGCCTACATTTCTAATTCTTTTCTAAATCAATATTTATATGGGAACAGGCTGAGGCTTCAGACCCTTGCCATGGCACTTGCAGGGTTTCACCCCTGCAGAACATTTTAAACTGGTGATTAAATTTCTTCATTAATCAGTTTTCTTAGATTTTTCTAAGTCTTTGTCTGTTTTGTCTTAAATGACTGGCATAAAGGTTTTACTATTTTTCTCTTGTATCTGCAGTTTTGTCTCCATTTTTATTTGTGATACTTTTTTTTCTGTATTATCATCAGAACTTTGCCTGTTTTCTATTAGTCTTTTTAATGAACCAGCTTTTTGTGTGGTCGAATATTTTATTCAGGTTTCATAAATCTATTGTTATTCTATAGACTGGAATATTTTATGGAAAAGGTGATGATGAACTTGTTTACTAAATTTTAAATTTTCAACCTTTGAAACTTGAAAAATACATTTTTCATAATAAAATGATATGCAGATGTTCACCATAATCCTCAGATGCTGCTGTTATCTAAAACTGGCGGTTTAAGAATAGTTTAGATAAACTTATGGATAGATGTATATGAATTAAGAAATCTTGTGATACTTTTAGAATAGGCTTTTTGATTAAACAAACAAAAAAGGTTCTGCAGCCATAGAACTCTGAGGGAGTGCAAAGTTAAATAGGTCTTTGGTTCAGTTTCTTGTGGTCTTACCATTAAACTTTCTTAAACTTCTGAGGCTCTTTCACTAGTTTTTGTGCTGTTATGCTACAGATACTTAGTATTTTGTGATTTGCTATACTTATAAATACCTACCACCTCAGGTAAACCTTTCCCTGATCTTATTTGAACTGTTTAGGCCTTAAAACATTTAGACCTTAGATATTTATAAAATGGCTGAATCTTCTTAGAAAGCAGAAAGTTTAAATTGTTTTCATTTGTATATCATTATCTCCTTAAGCACATATCTTTGAGCATGTGCTAAAAGGCCTAAGGTGAATTGGTCAGTGTAGGGGAGCAATAATTGTTGGTAAAGAACAGCATGCTAGTCTTTGGATGATGATATATGGGCAAAATGTTCTTGAGTATCTCTTGTTTAAGTTTCCTAATGTTTTTTCTTTAGCATGCTATAACTCATCTGATACATATATTTAATTAGTAGTAGTCCAACATGCTCAAATGGAAAAATTAGAAAGTAGCAATTTTCAGGTTTAAAGTTTGTAACATTCCATTTTTACCCTTCAAGTTCTTTTTATCCTCCCCACTGTGAAGATATTAAGACTTCTCAGTATATTAGATCTTGTCTCCCAGTTGAAATGGAAATGTAGCGGAGGTGTTCATAGTCCAAAATATGTTAAATACTATATTTTTTTAAAAACAAATTACCTTCAAGTTTTTCCCCCCAAATTTGGAAGTTGTTAATAGTTTAAAAAAGTATTGTGGTTTTTATTGTGTTCTATCCTTTTAAATTTTCTTAGATCTCCAAGAGGTTTGTCTCATTCTCCTTGGGCTGTAAAAAAGATTAATCCTATATGTAATGATCATTATCGAAGTGTGTATCAAAAGAGACTAATTGATGAAGCTAAGATTTTGAAAAGCCTTCATCATCCAAACATTGTTGGTAAGTTTAAATTTGGTAGCAGTATCTGGCAAATCATTGTTTATTCAGAAACAGCTTATATGCTCTCTTAAGTGGTTTCACTAATATAAATGAAGAGGATGGGGCTGGATGTTTAACGGGAATCAAATTAATATGATCAGTCTAAAATAAAAATTTGCATATAATATTTTTTATGCCTAAGTATATATTTAAACGTCATGGGAATAGATATAATTAAGTTGCTAGTTCTATGAAGATTTTAGGAATGTAAAATGATCTTCATTTAGATAATTTAAATCTATTTAGGTAATTTCCTGGATTTCATTTTTAATACAGGTAGGGCTGGCGAAACCATTATATTTAGGGAAGCAAAGGAAAGCAAAAGTATTTTAATTTGTGGTACTACTGGCAAACACTGACGGCATTTTAAATGAGAGCTACTGAATTAGTCTTGTAAGTAGCAGCCATTTCATTGTATATTTGTTAGTGTTAGCTCAGGTCCATGTTTTCAATCGCATTACTATAAAGGACTTAAAATATTGTTCTTCTCTATATTAGTAAAGAAATGTCATGTTTTCTTTAAGGTTATCGTGGTTTTACTGAAGCCAGTGATGGCAGTCTGTGTCTTGCTATGGAATATGGAGGTGAAAAGTCTCTAAATGACTTAATAGAAGAAAGATATAAAGACAGCCAAGATCCTTTTCCAGCAGCCGTAATTTTAAAAGTTGCTTTGAATATGGCAAGAGGGTTAAAGGTAACTATGTCATTATATTTTAAATGAGCAAATAATCACTTTGCAGGACATCTTTGAATGTGGAATATTGTTACTAGTCAATTTGAAAAAGGGGCTAATGTAAAAATAGAGGCTTACATTTCTGCTTTCAAATTACATTTATGTGTATGTAGCTTAGCATGTTCTGAGAAATGTGTCATTTGGCGGTTTGATCACTGTGCACGTGGACATCATAGAGTGTACTTACACACACTTAGATGGTAGAGCCAACTACACACCTAGACTATGTGGTATAGCCCAATTCTCCTGGGCTGCAAACCTGTATAGAATGTTACTGTATTGAATATTATAGGCAGTTGTAACACAGTGGTAAGTACTGTGTGACTAAACACATTAAAACATACAAAAGGGCCGGGCACGGTGGCTCACACCTGTAATCCCAGCACTTTTGGAGGCCAGGGCGGGTGGATCACGACGTCAAGAGATTGAGACCATCCTGGCCAACATGGTGAAACCTCATCTCTACTAAAAATACAAAAATTAGCCGGGCATGGTGGTGGGCACCTGTAATCCCAGCTCCTGTAGAGGCTGAGGCAGGAGAATCGCTTCAATCTGGCAGATGGAGGTTGCTGTTAGCCCAGATTGCACCATTAACCTCCAGCATGGGCAACAAGAGCAAGACTCTGTCTTGGAAAAAAATAAAATTAAAAAATAAAAAATTAAAAGTATAAGAAGTTAGCTTAAGTATATATTCCTGAAGAAACTTTTAGACTTCTGGTCAGTGTGGCAGACTGAGATAACATGAGATGTTCCCTTCTCTTGCTTCAAATAATTTGAAATGCTGGGCCGGGCACACAGGCTCATACCTGTAATTCCAGCACTTTGGGAGGCTGAGGCGGGTGGATCACTGGAGGCCAGGAGTTCGAGGCCAGCCTGGTCAACATAGTGAAACCTGGTCTTTACCAAAAACACAAAAATTAGCCAGGTGTGGTGGCGTGCACCTGTAGTCCCAGCTACTTGGGAGGCTGAAGCAGGAAAATCGCTTGAGCCCAGGAGGCGGAGGTTGCAGTGAGCTGAAATTGTGCCATTGCACTCTAGCCTGGCCAACAGTGAGACTCCATCTCAAGAAAAAAAAAAAAAATGCTGGACAAATAGAAGCCTAAACTTTAGGGAGTTCAAATTGTTATTTTGATTTAGAGGTTATTACATTTTATACTAGTTTGTATTTCTGCTCATATGTGTTAAAATTTACTATTTTAGTATCTGCACCAAGAAAAGAAACTGCTTCATGGAGACATCAAGTCTTCAAACGTTGTAATTAAAGACAATTTTGAAACAATTAAAATCTGTGATGTAGGAGTCTCTCTACCACTGGATGAAAATATGACTGGTAAGTCGTACTCTTTTTTTTGTTTTTAATGTTTACATTTTTAAATACGTAAGTCCACATGGATCAAAAATCAAAAACTGTTTTTAAAAAGTATATGTAAAAAAGCCCCTTCTTTTTTCTCTTCCAGTCAGCCTGCAGTCCTCTCTCTTGCTACATGTACAGTATAATTTATTATATTAGTAGTAGTAGCATTAGTGTATATTTTAACTGGAGTTAACTTTGGTAAAGATTTCTAACTGGACTGCTATATTTATGCAGTAAAACATCTGGGAATAGAAAGTAAAAGGTTTTGTAAAACAGTTTATTTAGCATCAGTAAAGTGACAACATTTAGGAAACTGGTAGAAGAAACCAGACTGAAGCAGGAAAGAGAGATGCTGATGAAGGCTGGTCTTTGCCCCTTGGCCCACCCCAGCTCATTCTTCTCTACTGTATATACTGATCATTGGCTTCTCAGGGAATTTAAGATATGTTCTTGATGTGAAATAAAAGGTAGCCTCAAGAGAAAGCCTCTGCTTGCAACATATTATTTAGTAAATAATACTTAAATTTTTCTCTTTATATGAACCTAAGTTAAACAAGTGGTTAATAAATGCTGTTTATAACATATATATGCCTAATTTCTAGCTGAAATAAAAGTTGAAGGCAAGAGGCAGGATGAATAGACTTTATAAATAAAGTCTGTCATTACTAATAAAAATAGAACTGTTGTTCTAAATAACTGTGACTAAGTGGAAACTTTAGGAAGTAAAAGAATAAATTGTCAAACATAATAAAACTCAGGGTTTTTAAAGTATAGTTTTCTCAATCCTTAATAGATCAAACAGACAAATGTAAGGATGCTAAAGATTTGAGTAAATAGCAAGGCAAGTCGCTCAGCACCGTAATATTTATTAAAATTGACCATATTCTTAGGTCACACAAACTTCAGATTATAAAAAGTATAAAGTCTAATAAGTGATATTCCTTAACATCAATGCTGTAAATCTAGAAATTTGTACTAAAATAGAAAACAAAAACTCCAAACTTTTTAGGAATTTAAAACACTTCTGAATAATTTTTGGCTAAAGAGAGAAATCAATTTCCATTTTGAAAATAATGAGAATATAACAAGTGAAACCCTATTTGATACGGTCAAAACTAAGAAATATTTTATGAAATTGAGTATTCAACTGAAATTGAAAAAAAAAGATGCCCTAACAGAAAGCAGACATAAATTTGAAAGCCTAAATTCTACATAATCTTAACGTGATCTATTTTAGAACATGTCAGAATGAATCTAAAGTTCCTCCTTGAGGATACACGTTCAAACACAGCTGGGAAAAGTCTCCTCAAAGAATGAGGAGGAGGAATCTTCCTGACCAGATAAAAAGTTTTATAAAGCTACAGTAATTAAAGCAGTGATACATAAGAGTCAGGAAATAGTTTCCAAATAGAGTAATTTGTTGTGTGATAAAGGTGGAATTTTTGTATTGGTGAGAAAATAGGTAGTTTAGTTAGTGAATGATGTTATCTGGATGTTTTAGAAAAAAACACAGCTGTTTTCCATCCTTACACTTTAATCCCCATATTCTGAAAATTGGGGGAAAAAGTAATAGAAAAAATTGTAGATAAATATTTCTTTCATGTTGGGTGTGGAGAGGACTTTAAAGAGAACACCAAAGCTAGAAACCATCATTAAAAAGCTGTGAGTAGCCAGGCACAGTGGCTCACACCTGTAATCCTAGCACTTTGGGAGGCCGAGGTGGGTGGATCACCTGAGGTCAGGACTTCAAGACCAGCCTGGCCATCATGGTGAAAATCCATCATCTTTTAAAAAAAAAAAAAAAAAAAAATGCTGTGCGTACCTCCATTTAAAAAAAGAATTCTGTATCACTGTGGGTTGGAAAGGGGCCGAGAGCTTAAGACATTGCAAAGTGAGGTAAACACGTATAAGATAAAGGCTTAGTATTTCTAATGCATTGAGTTATTAGTAATCAATGAGAAAAAGATAAAAGCTCTATCATGAAGTGTTGAGAAATGAAAAAAATGTCAGTTTATTAGGAAAATATATATGTAATGTTCCAATTTTTTAAAAGCTAAATAACAATGAGATAACTAACCTATCAACACTTTTCCTCCATTAGACTTGTAAGCTCTAAAAAGATGGAAACCTTGTGTGTCTTGTTCACTCAAATATCCTCAACCCCTAGAATAGTGCCTGACATTTAAATTTATTATTGAAGGGATAAAAAGATTGCTAGTAAATAAAAAGATTGCTAGTATGAGCAACGTAGGTTAACATGTCCTCTCATATAGTAAGTAGAAGTTGGAACTCCTGTTTTACTCAGGTTAGAATAGGTTTTGCTGTGGTAACATAGACCTCAAAAACATTAGTGACTCAAGCTGCATGGCCATTAGTGCCATTCTCCCCTTAGGACCTACACTAATGGAACATAGCCAGCATTATGGAGAGGGTGACAAGGCATTCAATACAGTAGTTATGAGCTGGATGTGGCTATTTACATCACTATTTAAAAAATTATTCTCAGCCACCCTAGCCACAGGTCGTGTGCTCAGTAGCTACATGTGGTTAATGGTTACCACATTGGACAATGCAGATTTAGGACATTTAATCATCATAGAAATTTTCATTGAAAAGTCTTGCAGTGATAGTTAAATGCTTAAGCTTAGAAATGACAGAAATCGTTTCTTGTGGTAGAACCTTTCAGATGACAGTTTGGAAATCTGTATTTAAAATAAGAAAAACCTTTAAAAATGTTTATGTCCTTATTGCCAGAGTCCCTGCCCATAGGGGCCCTGTCTGTAGGCTTTTCTCTTGTCATGAATTCCATCCTCTTAGATATAAGGTATAGTATGGGGGAAACCCTTTAAGGAGCTTATAATGTCCATGACTGACTTTTAAACTTTAATGCCCAAAGCAGAACTAAGTACAAAGGCTCCATAGAGACATCCCTCATCTTTCCTTCTTGCCTGCTGCTACCCTCCTAATCTAGTATGTTTGTTCTCACTTAACAGAGCCTGTTCATTTATCAGCCATACCTCCCAGACTGTTACTGGAATCTTCCATTTCTTGGATTTCTTGGCTTCTGGATTCTCACTTTTCCTTTATTTTAAGTCTAAATGGAATCTTCTCTGGAAACTTCTCTTGGGTCATCACTTTTAGTCCTCCCTTTTGTTTATAAATGTTAGTTTCTTCTTCCTTACCTTGTAAATTTATTGAGCCTCTCAAGCCAGAACTTACCTTCAGTTCTGGAGAAGTCTGTTTCAGAAAACTGCCCCACTGTGTCTTCTATTGTTTCAAAATGATCTGTATTGTTTTCACTCTAATCTTATTTGTGAGAAAATGGAGATTATCGTAATCAAATACTGAAAAATTTCATTTTTTAGTATAATACACTCTAACACTGCCTAGTGAATATTCTGTTTATAAGAGTTTGAGTTTATCCTAGTTACAGCAGAAATAAAGGTCTGTACAACACTATGTGAGAACTCAGAGTATATATGTTGGCCACAATGGAATTAAGTTAGAAACCACAAACAGGATATCCAAGGAAACCCCAAGTATTTGGAAATTCAGTAACAAATTTAAATAACCTGTAGGTCAAAGAAATGATAAGGGAATTGGAAAATGTTTTGAATAGTAAGGAAAATACAACATATCAAAATGTGCAAGCAATAGCTAAAACAGGGCTTAGAGGGAAATCTGTAGTTATAAATTATATTGGGAAAAAAAGGAAAGTTCTAAATCAATGAAATAAAAAACAAATAATATAAAATACTAAAGCCAAAAGCTAGTTATTTCAAACGATAATGAAATGTATAAAACTTTATCTAGATTGATCAAGAAAAAACAGAACATAAGTCACCAGTATCAGGAATGAAAAAAGGGTCATCATTGTAAATTCTCACATTTAAAGAATTAGGCTATTACAAACAGCTTTATGGCAATGAATTTGACAACTTAGATGCAAAGGACAGTTTCTTTGAAAACTACAGATTACCAAAATTAATATAAGAATAGGAAATCCAAATAGCCCTATGTCTATTAAGAAACATCCCCAGAAAGAAAACTCAAGACCCAGATGTTTTACTGTTGAATTTCACCAAATATCCAAGGAAGAAATGACACCGATTTTACACAAACTTTTCCAGAAAATAGAGGAATAGGGACCACTGCCCAGTTTGTTCTGAAGTAAGCATAACTCTAATATCAAAACCCGACATATTATGGTACATCCCATCAATCCTGTATATGATTATGCACTGCATGCCTGTATCAAAATATCTCATTAACACATAAACATGTATACCTGCTATGTACCCAGAATTTAAAAAATCATAATTCAGTATCGTTCACAAACACAGATACCAAAATCCTTAACAAAATATATTAGCAAATTCAGTCCAACAGTACATAAGGACACTACATCTTAACCAACTAGGACTTAGTCCAGGAAGAAAAAGTTTAACATTCAAGAATCAATGTCCTCACTGTGCTGTACTTTACATCACCGGAACTTACTCATCCTGCATAATGGAAACTTTGTGCCCATTGTTAACAATACTGTACACGAGATTTGCTGAGAGTAGATCCTGAGTATTCTCACACACAATAAGAAAATGGTAATTATATGAAATGATACGTTAATTAGCTTGATTGTGGTCGCCACGTCACAGTGTTTATGTGTATCAAACATCAAGTTGTATACCTTAAACATATAATTGTCAATTATACCTGAAAGCTGGGGACAGTCAATCTCACCATATTAACAAATTTGAAAACTATGTGTCATCTCAATAGATGCAGAAAACTTGTTTGATAAAATCCAACATCCATTTTTGATTAGAAAAAACTTAATCTCTCAGCTAACTAAAAATAGAAGGGATCTTAGCTTGAGAAAGGGTGTCTACAGAAGAACCTGCAGGTATCATACCGAAGTAGGAACAAGCCAGGATGCCTGCTCTTACCAGTGTTATTTAACAGTACTGTAGCCCTAGCCACTGAAATAAGGCAAGGAAATGAAGAACGCAAAATTGGAAAGGAAACAAAACAGTCCCTATTATTTGCAGTTGATATGTTGTTTAGATAGAAAATCTCAAGGAATCTATAAAACCACTATTAGATTTAGCGAAGTTAGCGATATTTCTTTGTATTAGCAGTAAATAATTGAAAATGGAATTGTTTAAAATCCACGTACAAGCATCAAAACCCAGAATATAACATAACAAAAAAAAGTCTGAGTCCTCTGTAATGAATACTATAAAGCATCACTGAGAAAATTCACTAAGATATAACCAAGTGGAAAAATATATGACTGTGGTTTGGAAGACTCAATACTAAGAAGATGTTAATTCTTACCAAATTGACCTAGAGATTCAGTCCAATCCTAATCAGAATTCTAGCTGACTTTTTCATTGAAATTGACAAGTTGACTAAAATTTCAATGGAAATGTGAGTGGACTCATTTCTTTCTTGGGCTTTAAAAAGCCAATGTATGATTAGTACCTTTCCTTTTTCTCCGACATAGCAATCATGTAAGTATAGAAATGGTACTTATCTCAGCTTCATATTGTTCACTAAATGAAGAAATTCAAGTCTAGAAGTGATCTGCTCAGAGTCACACAGCTTGCACATGTCCTTGAACCCAAGCAAGGCAGTCTGGCTCCAGAGTCTGTAATTCTCAACATCCATATTCTGTCTTCCTACTACTAAGATAATTGCTGTTTTTCTACATACTTGCCAACTGACCAGCTTCTTGAATATTTACCAACCTGAAAGGTAGAAAGTAATCCTTATTAAGTGTATTCTCACATTTACTGGTCACACTGATTAACCTGTGAACTACTTGTTCAAATCATGGTTGCTTGCCTTTTTGTGATTTCTAGCGCCTGCCTTCATAACTGTTTTGCTTGTTTCAGTGACTGACCCTGAGGCTTGCTACATTGGGACAGAGCCATGGAAACCCAAAGAAGCTTTGGAGGAGAATGGTGTTATTACTGACAAGGCAGACATATTTGCCTTTGGCCTTACTCTGTGGGAGATGATGACTTTATCGATTCCACACGTTAATCTTTCAAATGATGATGATGATGATGATGATGAAGGTATGAATACAATTTATTACAAATCCCAGTCTCTTCATTTCATACTAATGATTAGTTTATATAATTATATTTTATCATTCTTTATCTTTTAAAATTTGAAAGAGCAAGTTATATGATTTAGTGGTGTAATTTCTAAGATACATATTAATTAGTACTGATGACTGATTTGGTACCACCAAGGTTTAATCTCACAGAAATGAGACATAGATTGAGAATAGGGAGAAAAATTGAGGCTGTCCAGAGAAGCAAAAAGTTACCTTAAAAACTCTCCTTACCTGAGGAAAAGATTGGAAAGCTGTCATAGGAAGGGTGGGAGTAGGGGGTCAAAATCCAAAACTAAAGCCAATCTATTTGAAGGCAAGACAATTGAAGACAGTTCCATTCTGTCTATGGCGGAATGGAACGCATACTGGACCATAAATTCTTATTTCAGGAGGAGGGTGAGCTCTTAAGCTTTTCCACAACATCAAGTGATTTTGTTTATTGTTTTAATCTCTTAACTCCTTCAAGATAAAACTTTTGATGAAAGTGATTTTGATGATGAAGCATACTATGCAGCTTTGGGAACTAGGCCACCTATTAATATGGAAGAACTAGATGAATCATACCAGAAAGTAATTGAACTCTTCTCTGTATGCACTAATGAGGACCCTAAAGATCGTCCTTCTGCTGCACACATTGTTGAAGCTCTGGAAACTGATGTCTAGTTATCACCTCAGCTGAAGTATGGCTTGTACATGTAACTTTTTTCCAAAACATTTATATAATTACTATCAGTACTTATTCGACTCTCTAAAATTGGCATATTTGAGGGACCACAGTTTGTTAATATGTAGATAACCCTTTATTTCTAATATAAGCATATTTCATACTGGTTATAAGCACTTGGAATTGTACTGGATTTTCTGTAACGTTTTAGAAACTAGCTATGTAAGTACTTTGATGTTGCTCATGCTGAATTAAAACACTAGCAATAAAATGCTGTAAACTGTGTAACATTAATTTGAGTGATCATTACTTTGATTAATGATCTTTTTTAAATATTCTAATAGATCTACCAAAATTAGCACTTTGTACGGTACAAAATAAAGTCTGCATTTGTTTATATTTTAAAACATTGAACCTTTTGCTGACGTGTTTATCAAATAACTGGAAGCTGAGGAGACTGTGGCTCAAATAAGAGTAGCTCCTTGGATACTTCACACTCTGGTTATAGCTTGTCTTGAACTCTTGGATCTTCTCAGATCTTTGGTTTTTGCTTTAGTTTATTAAATGTATTTTCTATACTGAGATTTTTTTTTAAATTTATTAATTTGTACCTTAAGTATTTCCCAGTTGTGTAAAAACATTAAAACTAACAGGAGGATATAGAATAAAGTACACTTTGGGTACAAAAAGGTGTCTCAGCATTATTTTATGCTTAACTGATTTGAGTACTGTGATTAAACTTGTTGTGGGCATGTAAGTAAGTTTCCTCCCCTCTCTCAGCCTTATTTTACTAATCTGTAAAATGAGGTTTTGGATCAGTAGTGTCTGTGAGCCATAGTCCCCTGGGAATTTTCCAAATTATTGAATTGTGAATGTATGTGGTATACCTAGATTTGGGTGTAGACAGAATTTTAACAATTACGGACACAGGGAGTTCTTAAAAACATTACGAACCAACTGCACTCTGAACTTTAAAAATACCTATAAATGCTGGAGGCATCACACTACCGGACTTCACACTACACTACAAGGCTACAGTAATCAAAACAGCATGAAACTGGTACCAAAACGGAGATATAGACCAACTGAACAGAACAGAGGCCTCGGAGGCAACACCACACATCTACAACCATCTGATCTTTGACAAACCTGACAAAAACAAGCAATGGGGAAAGGATTCCCTGTTTAATAAATGGTGATGGGAAAACTGGCTAGCCATGTGCAGAAAGCAGAAACTGGACCCCTTCCTGACACTTTACACTAACATTAACTCCAGATGGATCAAATATTTAAACATAAAACCTAACACCATAAAAACGTAAGAAGAAAACATAGGCAAAACCATCCAGGACATAGGCATAGGCAAGGACTTCATGACCAAAACACCAAAAGCATTGGCAGCAAAAGCCAAGATAGACAAATGGGATCTCATTAAACTTTAGAGCTTCTGTACAGCAAAAGAAACAGTCATTAGAGTGAACCAACAACCAACAGAATGTGAAAAAATTGTTGCAATCTACCCATCCGACAAAGGGCTAATATCTAGAATCTACAAAGAACTAAAACAGATATACAAGAAAAAATCAAACTCATTCAAAAGTGGGCAAAGGATTTGAACAGACACTTTTCAAAAGAAGACATATATGAGGCAAACAAACATGAAAAAATGCTCATCATCACTGGTCATTAGAGAAATGCAAATCAAAACCATATTGAGGTATCATCTCACGCCAGTTAGAATGGTGATCATTAAAAAATCTGGAGACAACAGATGCTAGAGAGGATGTGGAGAAATAAGAACACTCTTACACTGTTGGTGGGAGTGTAAATTAGTTCAACCATTGTGGAAGACAGTGTGGCAATTTCTCAAGGACCTAGAAATAGAAATTCCATTTGACCCAGCAATCCCATTACTGGGTATATACCCAAAGGACTATAAATCATTTTATTATAAAGAAACAAGCACACGTATGTTCATAATGGCACTGTTTACAATAGCAAAGACCTGGAACCAACCAAAATGCCCATTGATGATGGACTGGACAAAGAAAATGTGGCATATATACACTGTGGAATACTGTGCAGCCATAAAAAAATGGCAAGTTCATGTCTTTTGTAGGGACTTGGATGAATCTGGAAACCATAATTCTCAGCAAACTGACACAAGAACAGAAAACCAAACACCGAATGTTGTCATTCATAGGTGGGTGTCAAATAATGAGAACACGTGGACTCAGGGAGAGGAACATCACACACTGGGGGCAGTGGGTAAGGGGGCTAGGGGAGGGACAGCCGGGGGTGGGGAATGTGGGGAAGGATAACATGGGGAGGAATGCTGGATATAGATGAAGGGGGAATAGAGGCAGCAAACCACCTGGTTATATATGTACCTATGCAACAACCCTGTATGACCTGCACATGTACCCCAGAACCTAAAGTAAAATAAAGAAAAAGAAAAATGAAACTCATTGCTGATAGTAGCAAAATTTAATTTGAACTCAGATTTGAGAGACTAGAACTGGTTTCGTTCTTTCCTTCTTTCTTTCCTTCTTCCATCCCTTCCTCTCTCCCCTTTTCCCTCCCTTCCTTTTTCCCTCCCTCTCTTCTCATTGTCATTATTTATGATGACTGACATGGTTTGACTGTGTCCTCACCCAACTCTCATCTTGAATTCCTAAGTGTTGTGGGAGGGACCTGGTGGGAGGTAATTGAGTCATGGGAGCAGGTCTTTCCATGATTGTGAATAAGTCTCATGAGATCTGATGGTTCTATAAGAGGGAGTTTCCCTGTACAAGCTCTCTCTTTGCCTGCCACCATCCATGTAAGGTGTGACTTGTTCCTCCTTGCCTTCTGCCATGATTGTTAGGTTTCCCCAGCTGCATGGAACTGTGAGTTCTCCACTAAACTTCTTTTCTTTGTAAATTGCCCAGTCTCAGGTATGTGTTTATCAGCAGTGTGAAAATGGACTAATACAGTAAATTGGTACCAGTAGAGTGGGGCATTGCTGAAAAGATATCTGAAAATGTGGAAGCAACTTTGGAACTGGGTAACAGGTTGGAACAGTTCGGAGGGCTCAGGAGCAGACAAAAATGTGGGGAAGTCTGGAACTTTCTAGAGACTTGTTGAATGGCTTTGTCCAAAATGCTGGTAGTGACATAGACAATAAAGTCCAAGCTGAGGTGGTCTCGGATGGAAATGAGGAACTTGTGGGGAACTAGAGCAAAGGTGACTCTTACTATGTTTTAGACTGGTGGCATTTTGCCTCTGCCCTAGAGATTTGTGGAACTTTGAACTTGAGAGAGATGATTTAGGGTATCTGGCAGAAGAAATTTCTAAGCAGCAAAGCATTCAAGAGGTGACTTGGGTGCAGTTAAAGGCATTCAGTTTTATAAACGAAGCAAAGCATAAAAGTTTGGAAAATTTGCAACCAGATAATGTGATAGAAAAAAAATTCCCATTTGCTAAGAAGTTCACACCAGCTGCAGAGCTTTGCATAAGTAATGAGGATGAAGTAACTGAATGTTGATCCCCAAGACAATGGGGAAAATGTCTCTGGGGCATGTCAGACGTCTTCACAGCAGCCTCTCTCATCACAGGCCCACAGGTTTAGGAGGGAAAAATGATTTCATGGGCTAGGCCTAGGATCCCTCTGCTGTATGCAGTTTAGAGACTTGATGCCCTGTGTCCCAGCCACTCCAGCTGTGACTAAAGGGGTCAAGGTATGGCTCAGGCTGTTGCTTTAGAGGGTGCAAGCCTCAAGCCTTGGTGGTTTCCACATGGTGTTGAGCCTGTGGGTGCACAGAAGTCAAGAATTGAGATTTGAGAACTTCCACCTAGATCTCATAAGATCTATGGAAAGGCCTGGATTCCCAGGCAGAAGTTTACTGCAGGGGCAGAGCCCTTCTGGAAAACCTCTGTAAGGGCACTGTAGAAGGGAAATGTGGGGTCAAAGCCTCCACACACAGTCTCTACTGGGGCACTACCTAGTGGAGCTGTGAGAAGAGGGCCACTGTCCTCCCAACTACAGAATGGTAGATCCACTGACAGCTTGCTCTGTGCACCTGGAAAAGTCAGGGACACTCAGTGCCAGCCCATGAAAGCAGCCAGGAGGGAGGCTGTACCCTGCAAAGCCACAGGGGCAGAGCTGCCCAAGGCTGTAGGAATCCACCTCTTGCATCAGTGTGACCCGGATGTGAGACATTGAGTCAAAGGAGATAATTTTCGAGGTTTAAGATTTGACTGCCCAACTGGATTTCGAGCTTGTGTGGGGCCTGTAGCCCCTATGTTTTGGCCAATTTCTCCCCTGTGGAATGGCTGTATTTACCCAATGCCTGTACCCCCATTGTAGATAGGAAGTAACTAACTTTGGATTTTGCAGGCTCATAGGCAAAAGGCACTTGCCTTGTCTCAGATGAGACATTGGCCTGTGGACTTTTGAGTTAAGGCTGAAATAAGACTAGGGGGGACTGTTGGGAAGGCATGACGGGTTTTGAAATGTGAAGACATGAGATTTGTGAGGGGCCAGGGGTGGAATGATATGGTTTGGCTGTGTCTCCACTCTAATCTCATCTTGTAGTTCCCATGATTGTCATGTGTCATGGGCGGGATCCAGTGGGAGGTAATTGAATCATGGGGGCAGGTCTTTCCTATGGTGTTCTCATGATAGTGAATGGGTCTCATGAGATCTAATGGTTTTATAAGGGAGAGTTTCCCTGTACAAGCTCTCTCTTTTGCCTGCCAGCATCCACGTAAGATGTGACTTGCTCCTCCTTGCCTTCTGCCATGATTGTGAGGCTTCCCCAGCCATGTGAAACTTCAAGTTATCCATTAAATTTCTTTCCTTTGTGAATTTCCTGGTCTCAAATACATCTTTATCAGAAGCATAGAAATGGACTAATACAATGACAATATTATCTATGAAGAATCTATTTCTGGGGCAAAGTATGTTCTTGATGCAATGAGTTCAGTGTTTCCTCTATGTATAGCAATGTCTCAGCTTATGTAATATCTTACAGATTCTAATTTAAAGGATATTCACATATAAACTAATGATCTTCTGAATGAGGTTTCCACTGCATTCAGATGAATATTAAAAATACTATACTTCATAGATCAACCACATGTTCTTCAAATGCCAAAATGTTCTGGTCTGCTCAGCAAGCTAACAAAAAGATCCAAGTGTTATAAATTTCAACAAATGAGCCAAAACAGTTAGTTTCCTTAGATGATTAAAGAACATAATAAGCCAAAACTGTTCCACAATCAGGCTGGTAGAGAAGCAAATTCTCTGTTTTTATTAGCAGCTTGCTTGCAGATTTTTACTTCCGCTAATGAACATTCTAATAGCTCGGGGTAAAAACAACCCAAATGCTGCAAACTCTGACCACTGCTAACCAAGGAGCCGGGGTTTAAATGGGGTGGGCCAGCTGCACATATTGCTTCTCTTCATTTTCAACCTGAAGTAATTCCACTACCCTGTCTGTATGCTCCAAAATCCTCTAAGTGCTGTGTTGGAAGAAAATCCCATAGAGGACTTCCTGCAGATTGAGGATATTATCCGCTCATGAATCTGCCAGTTGACCAGCAAAGAACATCTGGCAAGGCAGCTGGAGGGATGTCATATGCTAGCTAGTAGGGGGCCAGAAGCAGCTTACTGGGCACCAAGGGAAAGGGCCATGTCAACTGGCAAATTGCATACTATACATTTTACCAGAGCAAATTTGTTGTGATGCTTTGTCATTTTTCAAAGGCAAGCAGATTTTCCCTTCTTCCTGGTTCCTTTTGCTGCATCAGTTAATTATGAAAAGCACTGAGCACAGTGCTTGGGAATTAAGTGCTAAAAAATTACTAGTTACCATTACTTTTTTGCTGTGCTGTTATTACAACAGGACTGCTCCCTCACTGCATGGTCACTGAATGTCCCAGAATTCAACTGCACGGTTGAATTGTGAGCTTTAGTGGGAAGTCATGAAACCAGACAGTTAACAAGTCAGTGAGTGTTTATGCTGTATGTGTTATTTAGGCAGCACATTTTTGTTTGGAATAGTAAAACCTGTCTTTGTGGTGGCATCCCAATGAAGGAGGAAGGAGGAATTTGTATCTGGCAGGTGTGTTTACTTTGAAAAGTTGACCACCAGATCAAAGACCACCAGAACAGCACCTGTTATGACAATGATAAGTCTTTTCTGCTTCTCTCTGAGAACTATTATTAGTAGAACTGGAAAGGGTTAACTTTTTCATCCAAAACAAGTGATTAAAAGAACCAGAGCAGACCTGGAGATGTGAAGATAATGATAAAGTTAATGTTTTCTTTCCTACTGGAAACATCTGGATAAATGGTTGCCATGGGATTTCCCTTCAACCTGCACCATCCACAGATTCAGTGCCTTTATGTGAGTGAGACTGCATTATTTGTAAAAGACAAGTAAAGCAAGACTGTGCTTTCCTCTTTTTGAAAAATGGTTTCGATGTTTTGGAATATACTAGAAACATGTCAGGTCCCTATTAAGAATATGTACAAAGACAAAATTTGGTAGATGTAATCAATAGCCATGGTTCCAACCTTTGGGGTGCATGAAAATTATGCAGGGGGAAGATGATGGGGGGGATGGTTATGTGTGTAGGCAGGGGGCATAGGGTGAGGGTTTTTTAAAATGAGGATTCCTGGGCTACATTCTAGAAAATCTGATTTTACAGGTTTGGGAAGGGACATTAGGAATTTGCACTTTAACATGCAGACTCGTAAGGAGACAAGGAGCCTGTGGACCAAGAGGCTGAACACTTAGGGAAATGGCTTGGTTTACACAGGAATATTTGACACTAGGAAATAAAATACTATGTAGAACTCTAAAGAGGTGGAGGACCTGGAGAGATACCATTTACTAAATTTTCTGTTCATACTAGAACCCTTTCACCCTTATTGTAAAGAGTAGTGCTTATGATACAGTATAGCTAGTGGACTTCATGGGCTCTGAGTTCAATTCCCAGGCCACACCGTTTACTATCTGGGTGACATTGGGCTCAGTGCCTCAGTTTCCTAAGCTGTAAAGTGAGGATAATCATGGCATCTGCTTCATAATGTGCTGATGGACTAATAATACTAGCTAGCAATGATAGGGATTACATGTAGAGAAAAATTATATGAGGTCTTTTACATAGATGGACTCATTTAGTACTTTCAAAACCCTAACAGGCATGCACACTTGTTTCTAATTGGAAAAATTAGGTTAACAATTGACTTAAAGTCACATGAGTAGAGAATGGCAAGGCTGGGGCTCAGATCTGGGTGGGCTGGGTGCAGTGCCCACCTTCATTACCTCCCTTGCTATCCTGCAATGAAACATGAGTTCCTCTTCCTATTCCTATTATTTAGCTCCAGACAGCCAGGATTAGTTCCTGTTAAGTAAAATGTCATGTTAGCTGAGAAAAGTGAATTCTGCATGTGTGCCCAGGCCCAGGCTATAATTCAGGAGAGAGAAAGCAGTGTTGTGATTCCCAAGCAGTAGCTTCAGCCCAGCTCTGTACTTCAGTGCTCCAGGGCCAGCTGTCCAAGAGAAGTTGTGTGGCTTAGCTTAACCTTTTCCACTGGTGGCCTTAGCTTTTCTAAAGTAAAAGGAGCTGATTCGCCTTTGCACCTGTACCTCCCCAGCAGCAACAGCCATGGCAGAGTTCTTGCCAGAGACAAGCACAGTCTTCTTTTGAGGCCCTGGAGCTCAGTGGGGTGAAGCCGAGTATACTCTTATTTCTTTGTTGGTGCTGCCATAAGAAAGTACCATGGACAGTGTGTATAAACAAGAGAAATGCATTTTCTCACAGTCCTGGAGGTTAGCCCTCCAAGATCAAGGTGTTGGGAGCATTGGTGTCTTCTGAGACCTCTCTCCTTGGCTTGCAGATGGCCATCTTCTCTCTGTGACTTCAAGTGGACTTTCCTTTGTGTGTACCTGTATCCTGATCTCCTCTTCTTAGAAGGACATGGTCACACATTGGCTTAGGGCCTACCCATATGACCTCATTTAACCTTAATTACCTTTTGTAAAGGCCCTGTCTCAAAATATAGTCACATTGTTAGATACTGGGGGTTAAGACTTTAACATATGAATTCAGGGAGTACATAATTCAGCTCAAAATGGGCCTGTAATAACTGTAGTAGGTAGCTACTGATTATCAAATGTGCCAGGTCTGCATTCAACACTTTTTCGATATTGTCACATTTAATCCTCAAAGTAAACTTCCACTTATTTTTAGGGGCAGCTCCCCTGCTGGGCTCACCACCATGGGGACATCCCCTTTACTGTATGTCCATCTCTTCACTTGTGCAGAGATTGGGCACTGCATGCTTGGTGATAAGGTGTCATAAAGCTGCCGTTCCATTGCCCGACTGTGTGTATCTGGTCTCTTACAAGGCTGTGGCTTCAGGACTCCTGGCACTCTTTCTTATTTTGCCCCAGGTCCTAGCAGTGCTTGTGCCTGGAGAGGCAGGAGCTCTTCCGTAAGTGCTCACTTGAAGGAATGGAACTCAGTTTGCTGAGCCCAGTGATCTCTCTCTCTTGCACTCACATGCATTCGTGTTCTCGCTTTCTCTCACTTTTTTTCTCTCTCTCTCTTTGTGTGTGTGTTTGCTTTGTTTGCCTGATTTTCTGTCACCAGATTGCTCCAGGAGCAGTGATGCTCTTAATTAAGCTGAGATCCGAGGTGCTTAAAATGCAGAATTCGCAGGCAAGCTGGCGAATGCCTGAGGCTGGAAAAGGAGGCTCTTAACTTTCAGAACCCTAGATGCATCACACGATAAAAATACTTTCATTCCTATAGAGCTAGCTCACAGGACCAAAGAGTGAGATCCATCTGCACTCAGGGGAGTTTATGGAGGAGCTAGACTCCTCTGTGTGTTCTGCAAGCTAACTGGAACCTGAGGGGTTGCATTTAACAACGAGGAGAGGCCACAAGTGGCCTCTTGGTATACCTCCCCTACCACATGAGGGTAGCCTAAACTTATGAGAGGATGAACCAATGAGCTAATGAAAAAATCCCTGGGCAAGGAAGTTCAGGTTCTTAGAAAAGATGGGAGACCAAGAGCCCAGCCGTGGACCCAGAGATCACAAGTACACAAGGGGAGGTTGCAAATGGCCTGGAAAACACCTGAGAATCATGCAGAAATGGCCTTTAGTACTCACCTCCCATTGTTCAGTACACAAGTTGAACTTCTTCCCTTTAAGACAACTTCGCTTTGACTTCTCCTTTTAGGACTTGTGGAGAAGGAACTTGGACTTTTCAGATATGGTCTTTCACTCAGCTCTTGTCACTCAAGCCCCTACTCATCCCCGTTTAGTGCTGAGCAGGTGTCTGCAAGTATCCACACCACCTCTGCTCCTCCTTCTCTTTCCTTGCTCTTTGGAAATGCTGCACGTGTTTTCTCATCTGTGTCTAGACTCTCTAGAGCTACTTAAAGAAACATCCATGCTTATAGGGTATTGACAAGAACTCCAGCCTCCCCTGTTTTTTCTGAGACAATGATCCCTTTGTTATGAATCCAAAGCAGAGCTCCCAAGCTGAGTGAGGTCTATAGGAGGGAAGGGCAGGAACTGTCATATGACAGTGAGGGGTGTTCCAGTTACCCCACAGAATACCCCCGTATTTAGCTTCTGCTCATATCCATTTGAACTGGACTTGGCGTGACCTTTGCTTATATATAAGGTGGTGTTATGCCTACTAAGATAAAGTTGCATCTGCTTGGTAGGACTATAAACAACAAAAAAAGTACCCACTTTGGGAAGCCCACTTAGTCCTGCCCAGGTAGTTGCTTGGCTTGCAGAGAGTAATAGAGTCCCCACTAATGTCCACATGGACTGGGTGCTCTTGTGCAGGGCACAACCTGTATGACAGTTCAGGGCAGCCCTGGATCTTGGTCTCAGTGCAGATGGAGGGGCTATGAGTCCATTTATTCCCTCCACTGTGACCCAATCTGTGTCCTGGATCCCCAGATAGTGGTCTCCCAGCTTCTTTTCCTTTACAGCCCAGCCAGAAGGCTTTTGGACCTCTTGTGTGCTGGAGCCCAAACCCACACTTGGTTATTTTGAAAGTTCCGGTGACTGGGTGACTTTGGTTTGCTAGTTGGATGGTTAGAACGTGATGGGAATGAAGATCTTTTGCATTTATTGTCTCCAGAACCTGACTGTGTGAGCAGGAAAGCCGTCTACAGCATCTCAATGACAGTATTCATACTATTTGTTAAACAAGTATTTTCCAATCAGGGTGCGCGGGGAGTGATATGCAGCTTGTCTTTCTGCAGGGAAGAAGAGAACACCGAGTCACCTCCCAGTTCTGAGTAATTTCAGCCCCGAGTTCTGTCTAACCATGTGCTGCTGATCAGCCTAATACCAGAACGTTGTGTCTTCTGCCTGCTTCATTATTTTCCAGGGATGTTGGGTGCTAGCCTGGTAGCCTTTGACCCCATTCATCCAGCTCATTTTTTGAAATAGACATTGACTGGTAAAGAAGCACGTCTCTTTTACTAAAACTCTTTCCTGAGTCAAAATTGCTCATTGTTCTCAGTGTCCTGGATACACCTGCAGATGTGCAGTGATGCAGCCAGCCTGAAAAAACTGTAAAGCACATCATGTGTGTCTTTTGGGTCTCCCTCACCCTTACGGCAGTCATCTTTTTCTCCCTCCTAGGACTCCTCTCCCTTCCCCTTACACCAGTCTGGATCATTTTCTTATTCTTCCCCACGGGCAAACTAATCTCTAATAGGGAATTATTGAACAAACCAAGTGTTAACCGATAATGTCTTAAGCTTTACTTCCCCACAGGGTGCTGGCATTTTAAATGGGGATTTGCCCCAAATGAATATGGTCATAATCATTAAAAGAGAGGTAGTATTCTTCTGGCACTTTACGAAGTCAGGGTGCCTTTATTCTCTGGGTTAGATGTACTTATAGGTACTTAAAAATAAGCAATGAGGTGGAAATTTCGGGACACTGAGAGAGGCCTACAGGCCAGTCAGTTTGCACCAAATGACATTTTCTTGTCTGTTCAGACAGTGCGCACTATTCATAGTTTCATGCATCTTTTTGTTCTCTATTGCTTTTTATGCAATATATTTCTTTTCACAATTTGAACAGATCTCCACCCTCTAAATGCTTGGGTTCAAGGTGGATGAGGAAGGTTAGTTCACAAGCAGCCACTTGTTCTCTGTGCTCTGGGTCTTTCTATGTAGTCCTCTGAGATGGATAGCGTTGGCCATAAGGATGAGGTGATCTCATTTTCAGCACGTTTAACTCTGGACGTGTTTTCTGTTCTTTAGTAGCACATTAAACAGCAGGCTGGCACAGTTTTGAATTGAGATTTTGCACCGAAAATTTACAAGCATCTCCCTTTTTTCTTTTGGCAATGATGTGAAATTTGTCTTTCAGAAGTAAATGGGTTTACCAGACCTTGATGAACTTTACTTGGCTTGAGAATGACAGTTGAGTCGCTAATTATTAATTCTATGTTTTTTTTTTTTTTTTTACTCCAAGCAAGAGCAATAGCTTACTAGCTATTTTAGCTGTTAAGAGGAAGAGGAAGATTATATAAAAGGAAATTCAATTAAGTGTCTGTTAAAGTGAATAGAGTCTTTGATTTGGACGGGAGCCTCTGCCAAACTGTCTTTATTTAACAATATATCCATGGTTTTGTTTATTAAATTGAAAGCCTACAACGTGCCAAGTCATACATGACAAGCTGAGGTTATAAAGATGGAGACAATACATTTTCTACTCTCAAGGAGCTTGTTCCTTAATGCAGAAGACTGAGTAGTCTAGGTGTCTGGGCGTCAGCTTCCTTACCTATAAAATGGAGATAACAGCAAAACTACACATTGGGTTGCTGTGATGATGAAACGAGGTGAGATTGTAAAGCAATCAGGATATTTCCTGGCACATATTAAGTGCTTTACGCATGTTTCAACAAAATACAAGATAAAACTTGTGACAAGAACATAGATTGGGAATGTGCACATACACATGGGTATGAATACTCCAGAAGGCACCAAAGATTTTTAGGGAGAGAGTGTGATGGTTGGGGCTGGCTTCCCCCATTGGGGAGTGGAGACTTTCTCTGGGTTTTGAATGATGAGTAAAAGTTCAGTATATAGAGAAATGGAGTGTTTCCAAGAAAAGAAAGAGCACAGCTGTTGTGTAACTCAAAGAGTCCTGTCTAGAACATTCTGCCCAGAAGCCTTCCCTGACCACCAGCTCACCCCACTGGATTAGTTCAGATCAGGCATGTTATAGTACTTTGTACAGGCCTCTTTCTCATCATTATCTTGACATTTTCTAGCCATTTTCCTCTAATATTTATTCAACAACGTATACTGAGCACCAGCTTTGTGTCAGGCCTTGCACTGGCCTGTCTGTTCTCAGGAACTCCTGGGAAAATAAGATGTTCTCCCTCTGGCGCCAAGAGCTCCCATAACACACTGCTTGGCTCAGTGTAGCAGTTTAGAGAGCACTTTTGAAGGAATTTATCTGGCTAATCCCTAGGTTTTTGATACCTAAAGAACTGTCTTTAACTGAGAAACTCAGGGATACAGAGCTTTCTGTCAGGGGAATAACAGGACAAAAAAAGATGACTGCATTCACTATTTCTGTGATCTGTTTATCTAAATCTGTGCAGAGTTGATTTTTTAATTTCTTAATTTTATTCTCAACTTTTTATTTGGTAAAGACAGGGTCTTACTATGTTGCCCAGGCCGGTGTTGAATTCCTGGCCTCAAGAAATCCTCCTGCTTCAGCTTCCTAAAGAGCTGGGATTACAGTTGTGAGCCACTTCCGCTGGCCAAAGAATTATTATTTTTTGAGACAGAGTGTCACTCTTGTTGCTCAGGCTGGAGTGCGATGGTGTGATCTTGGCTCACTGCAACCTCTGCCTCCCAGGTTCAAGCAATTCTCCTGCCTCAGCCTCCAGAGTAGCTGGGATTACAGATGTCTTCCACCATCCCCTGCTAATTTTGTATTTTTAGTAGAGACGGGATTTCTCCGTGTTGGTTAGGATGAAGAATTGATTTTTATAAAGAGCTTGTAGCACCTCAAAGGAGAAAGAATCATTGAATATCATTAGTATCCCCTTAGGAGAACTTTTAAAATTATCTGTCAATTTAACTGAACAATTACATGTTGCAGCTGTTTGGGGGAGCCAGCTTGTGGCTGAAGTCTGTGTCTATTTTACATTGCCTCTGTCTGTTCCATCATTGGGGTCACAACTGTATTTTGAAAGTAAGAGATCCTCTAAAGTGAGATTGGGGGATGGAAGTGTGTGTGTGTGTTGGGGTTGAGGGGTTTATAAGCAGGATCACAAAGCTGCTTGGCAATTTTCAATCTCAGAAATTCTGTGTTAAGAAAAATAACAGCCATGCAATGGTTCCTTAAAACAATTCAACATTTCTCATTTTGCCCTGTGGTAGTGAAGATGGATTTTACTCATGACTTTCTTAGTTACAGCAGAGAACTCAGATCTTTTAAATCAGATTATAAAGAGCAGCCAGGCATGGTGGCTCATGTTTCTAATCTCAGGACTTTGGGAGGCCAAGGTGGGCAGATTGCCTGAAGTCAGGAGTTCAAGACCAGCCCTGCCAACATGGTAAAATGCCATCTCTACTAAAAATACAAAAATCAGCCTGGTGTGGTAGCAAGCACCTGTAATCCCAGCTACTTGAGAGGCTGAGGAAGGAGAGTTGCTTGAACCCGGGAGGCGGAGGTTGTGGTGAGCCGAGATCACGCCACTGCACTCCAGCCTAGGTGACAAGAGTGAGACTCCATTTCAAAAAAAAAAAAAAAAAGGCACAAAGATCCTGTGTTTTGGAAGCTCATCTCTTAATCTAGTTAGAGATTCACACATCTATGCAAATGCTATTTTTTTTGCAGACAACAGAATTATTTTTAAAAATTGATAAGGACAGGGCCTTTACGTAATCTTGGAGCCAGTGTTTTATATCTTGGATTCTATTAAATCACAAACGTATAAATATAATGGTATAATAAAAATATGTATAAAGGATATAACCACATACAATATATATTAATACAACTGTATTTTGTAGAAGCTGTCTCTGTGAATTATCTGAGTGTGACTTATCTTTTTCCTTCCTTTCCTTCTTTCCTTCCTTGCCTTCCACCTTGCTTTCTTCTCTCTATAGCTTTTTTGTTATTGAGGAATCTCAAATTATTGGGACACAAACATGAAATAATCATTTATTCCCAACAACTAACCCCAACTATCCCTTACTGACCCTTAAGAACATCAAAATCCGATTCTATAACTTTTGGGGCATGGTTACCAAAAAAGTTTTATTCAGTTTTTCTAAAGGCTTAATTCTATTCATTTAAAAACTGAAACTTCATATTTAGTTTAAAGCCACCCTCCCTTCCCCATTTCAGAGTAGATTTCATCACTGCCCTTGTTCATACTCCCCTCACCCCCTACCTTTCCTCTGCTTTTACTCTGGGGTTGGGCTGACTGGAGAGACAGCATGGTGCGGCTTCTGTGCTGTCCTTTGTGGTCATGACTAGCCAGTATTCAAGCTCTTGTCTTGATGTGGACAGGTGGGGCTGGCTACCCTAGGCACTGGTGGTGCCCTGAGGGTCTGTGGCATCATGAGGGTGTTCATGGGCAGCAGCGTCACACTGCATCCCTCTGACACATACTCTTCTTTGTACCACTGTGAGCTCCCCATCTCGTCCACTCTTCATGGCTGTCATATCTGGGGTCTGTTGCTAGGAAGTGATTTGGCTTCTGTAACTTTCAGTATCTCAGGCAGCAGGAACTTAAGGAAGAGACCCATGCCATGTAACAGTCCCAAGCTTGTAACATGCCTAGTGGTTTGGCAAAGATTCAAGCAGAGAGGGATTGAATATTTTGGTATTCCTGTCTTTCAGGTCCCCCAAAATTCAAGCGATTATTCTCAGAGCCTCTCCTGGCTTTATTGTGGGTTTATCATCTCATGGGAAGGCCATGAGAGGAGAGATTTTTCTTTTCCCCAACGCTAAATTTCAAAGATTGGCTTTCTCCATCCAGCTGCCTGCTTGCGTACTGGGGTGGTGAAATATTGGGGCAATCACATTACGCAGGTTCTGTTTAACAAGCTTCTATTATCAAGACGGGCTGGTGGAAAGGGACTGCCCTGACAGCCCATAGTTCTTTCTGCCCTGAATACAGAGTAACCAGAATGCTTTCTGGGGAAACAGGAAAATCTCCCTCCCACCTAGCAGGATCCTAATAGAGATGCATTCATTCAACACTTATTCCTTAGGCTAAGCATTGCGCTAGACATTGGCAATAGGGCAATAGTTCCTATTCTCACAGTGTTTACAGTTTAGTGGGGAGACATAAACAGAATATGATAGAGATGCTCAGAGAACAAAAGGAGAGGTTCCAGGGTGCAGGGAATGGGAGCCGGGAAAAGGATCCAGAGGAGGCTGCCAGAGGTGAGGCTGATAGAACAACCAAATCTTGAAGGGTATTGGCCTGGCAGACAAGTTAAGTAGGGCATTCCTGGCACAGGAAATGACACTTGCAAAGTCTCAGAAGCTTGAAAGCGTCACTTAGTCAAGGAAATGGAAGGAATTCCGTGTAATCCAGGGGTGGGTGTTCCAAGGGAGATGGCAAGGATGATGCAGCAGGGGAAGCAGGTGACAGCGAGTTCATAGAGGGCCTTGGCTACTATACTCAGTTACCAAGAAACCTGAAAGAATCTAGGGGTGGCTGGAATGGTGATCACATGTTACGTGATCAGATGCGTATTTTCTAAAGATCTCTGACAGAGCTAAGGAGAGTGGAACCCTTGGTTTTTGTATGAGCAGATGGATGGTGATAAACAGTGGAAGCAAGACCACCAATAAGAAGGTGATTTTCATAATTTGCTTAGGAAATTATAGTTTGTGCACAAAGGCAGCAATGATGAACATGAGAGATATTGATTTCTTTTCAGACAGAATTGACCCAATTCAGTGACTGGATGTGGAGAGAAGAGAAACAGGGGCCTGTGAGAGCTCTGAAATTTCTGTCCTGGGTCATGAATGTTGTGGCGGTGTTCAAGGGGAGAGGACATCAAGTAGAGAAACTCATTTGGAAGGAAAGATGATTTCAGTTTTGAATGTGTTGGATTTGAAATACCTGTGACATTTGGGTGGGGGGATGTTTATAGGCACCTGAATAAACTGACCCAAAGTAGGTTGAAGAGGGCTGAAGACAGAGCTGGGGGCACAGCACATCGGTGCCTGCTGATACCTTCACACTAGCTGCCCTGCGACCAGCAGAGATGAATGGAGACCTAAATAATTGATTTTATGGATAAATTCACGTGATCCTTTAAAAACTTTGTAAGATTATTACAAATACATTGGCAAGTAAAGAAAAAAGTCTTTTGTTAGGCTACTCATTTTGAGTTTTGGTTCCAAATGCAAGGTCTGAGAGCAAATGACATCTCAAGGTCCCTTCCCATATGAGGATTGTAGGAGGCCTTGTGAACAAAGGGAGGTATTTTTAAGTGAAGCTCTATCTTACAATTACAACTGCAGGACAGGAGAGAAATCAAACTTTGAGCTGAGATAGCATTTTCCCCCTCCCCTTTGATTTCAGCTTTCATTGAATTTGGAAATCATATCTTTCTTTATCTGGGTCAAGGACTTGAAAAGGCTAAGTGAGCTCAGTACAAAACAGCATGTTCAGATGTTTGCATTAATCCCCTTAAATCACTCGCCCAAGGAAAGTAGAAAGAAAAGACAAAAATAAAGTTTTTCTCTCTCGTTTTACTTTAAACTTAGCTACTACAATTATTCTGAAACCGTGCTGCTTTGGTAAGTGGATAACTGGCATTAATGACTTTCGTTGTCATAGCTATCGAATTCCCTGCTTCCCCAGAATCTAAACTTTCTCGGAAAAGTATCAGATATTCTCAGGATTTCAGTTTCTTTCAGTTGTTGAAAACCTGGTCAATACACTGTAAGTAGAACAATCCTTTAAGAGTGTACAAGCCAAGCAGGACAGTTTAATTAATAATAATTCTTTGTTTAATTTTATAGAAAAATCTTAGGATTCTAACAGATAAATTAACACAGGACATAAACGTTTTTCAGAAAAAATTTAGATAAGAATATAGGAAAACTTCTATACATACCAGTCGTCAGAGGCCTAAAATATAAACAAAATTTAAGATGCATTTTAAATCATATTAAATTACAAAAGTATTTTTTTAAATGATAGATCTCAATCTGGAGAAATATGTGATGAAATGTTTTCACCATTATTCTCTAGTGGCAATGTAAACGTTGGCAGAATGGTTTTGTAAGTAACAAAATAGTGTACTTTAAAAGCTATAAAAATGTTCACACTATTTGACTTAGCAATCCCACTCTGGGTGTTATTTTAAGAAAATTCCCTAGAAGAAATATAAAATCCACATACTGGAAATCGTCGCTGTTGTCTTAATTATCCAGAGGAGTTGAAAAAAATCACAAGGCTCTAAATGAATCCAAATTTGACTTAGCAAATTATGGGACTTGACTCAATATAAAGTTAAAAATTATGAAAATTTATAATTGTTAAGACAATATAGAAACTGGGAAACTGGTTATAGATACTTCAGAAAGAAAAAAGAAATGTGAAGACATTTTGTTTTACCTTGTAATTCCAACCAACCCCCCCTAAAAAATTTTTTTTCCTGTCTGTTTCTTTTTGATTGGAATGTGAGTGTTTCACAGCTAGAAACTCTGTCCTAGTCATCGTATTTCTCTAGTGCCCAGTGAATGTCTGCCAAATTGAATCTAATCTGTGTGAATCAAATATGTACAAATGGAATGGGTAGGGAATTTAAATAAACTTTTCACTGAAAAATTTCCTAAGGCCACTGCATATATGCCATCATATGAGACACAAAGATATGAAATATTTTCTCAAATTTTTAAGGATAAAATAATTTTTGGGAAAGGTATATTTCATGATAGTATCATATATTTTACAGGAAATATATTTTTGTTTATATATATTTTATGGGAAATATATTTGTTCATGTATCATACATGTATTAGAGTTTAGGGGAAAATCATATGTCATGGATATGATATGAGTATGATTATATTCTAGTCCTGAAAAAGTATAAAATCACGTAGTTATTTGTACATAGCTGTCAGTGTATAGAAAATATATTTATTGTGTGTCAGGTAGTAACAGACAATGAAACACAATACATTAACTGGTAAATGAAGTTTCATATCATACATGTGGTTCTAAAAAATCAAATATTGGTAATATATTGCAGAAAATTAGGTTAACTTATAAAAAGCAAACTAAGTTAAATGAGTGCATTTAATGAATCCTAATATATTGCATATATTACATGGAGCTAAAAGTAATATATCACAAATACTGGTACAAAGTAAATGAAAACATAAAATAAATTTGCGTGACTTCCTATGCAGAAATGGTTAGTACTTGTTCAGGGTTTCTCATCCTCAATGCTGTTGACATTTTTGGCCTGGGTCTGTCATGTGGTAGAAGTGCAGTGCTTTTCTGTGCCTTGTAGGATGTTTAGCAGCATTCCTGGCCTCTGTCCACTAGAGGCCAGTAGCAACTTCCCCCAAATATGACAACCAAAAGTGTCTCCAGACATTGCCAAATATCCCTTAGAAGGCAAAATCACTCTCTGTATTAACCAGGGATCTCCGTAGAAACAGAACCAATAGGATACCTACCTACCAACCTACCTACATATCTTTATCTCTCTATTTATCTATGAGGTGATTTATTATGGGAATTGGCTCACATGACAATGGAGGCTAAAGAGTTGTGTGATTATGCTGTTTGCAAGGCAGAAAAACAGGAAAGTCTGTGGTATAATTCAGTCTGAATTAGAAGGGACAAGAACCAGAGAAGGCAATGGTAAAAGTTCAAGTCTGAGTTTGAAGGCTCAGGAACCAGGAGCACTGATGTCCAAAAGTAGGAGAAGATGAATGCCTCATCTCCAACAGAGAGGGCAAATGTGCTTTACACTTCCATTTTGTTCTATTTGGACTCAAAGTGGATTGGATGAGCCTACCCACATTGATGAGCAAAATCTTTTTTACTCAGTCTGAGGATTCAAATGCTAAGCTCTTCCACAAACACCCTCACAGACCGCTATGGTTTGAATGTGTTTGTTCCTCCAAAATTCATGTTGACACATAATTTCCTATGCAACATTAAGAGGTGGGGCCTTTATGAAGTGATTAGGCCATAAGGACTTTGCAGCCCTCTTGAATAGGATTAGTGACTCTACAAAAGTGCTTGAGGGAGTGACTTCATTCACTCTGTGCCTTCCACCACATGAGGACACAGCGACAAGGCACCATCTCATAAGCAAAGAGCAAGCCCTTACTAGACACTGCCTCTGCAGGCACCTTCATTTTGAACTGACCAGCCTCCAGACATGTGAGAAACAATTTCTGTTCTTCAGAAGTTACTCAGTCTAAGACATTTTGTTATAGCAGTATGAACTAACACAGAGCACAGGCAAGTATTATTATGTGAGAACATAAAAAAATAGCAAAGAATTAATGAATTTAAATAGAAATATTATAGCAGGGCCTCTAATACTTTTGACCTGTGGATTATATAGCAGAAAAATATTTAGATCTAATATGTTCTGGATATAGTTCAATCTCTGTCTCATGTCAGATGGTAGGCTTTATTTTTTTGTTAAAAAATTTGCTGGTAGAACCTGAACTTCACAGGGGTGATGTTTATGTTTTGCTTTTAGTTTATTCTATTCTAACCTTAAGTGCTTGGATGTAACATAACTTTGATTCTTCCCTCATTTGCTTTCTTCTTCCTCCTCCTCCTCCACCCCCTCTCTTTTTCTTGTGTATGTATAGAAAAAAATGCATCTTATATTGTTGTAACTATTATAATTTAAAAATGTGATTAAATAAAGTATTTATATACTTTTAACTTCTGCAGTGTATGTGAAGATGCTCTTTGCCTATAGACACTAGAGCATCTTTCTCACAGACCTTCAGCCTTCAGAGACCTCCTAGCCCGTGGAGGTCATAGCACTGTCGGAAAACAGACCTTGAAGTCAGCTAGGCATGTTTTGAAGGTTTGTTTCTGAAATACGTTAGCCAAGTATTTTTAGAAAACTTTTTAATATCCAAGTCTCACTTATTATACAAATTGGGTTAATAATAGTGCATTATAGGGTGATTTGGGAGAGCCAAAGGATGATTCTCCTGAAACACCTGGTACTGTATCCAGTCATATAGTGCGCAGTTATGTTAATTACCTTCACATCTTCTTTCTTTTACGAAATATTGCAGGTCATAGACCACCAGGGCTTTGAAAACGGGCATACCCTGCTGTATTAGCTTGCTAAAGCTGCTATAACAAAATATCACAGACAGGGTGGCTTCAATGCCAAGTTAATTAACTCAGGGTTCTTGAGGCTGAGAGCCTGAGATCAAGGAGCCAGCAGGATTGGTTTCTTCTGAGGCTTATCTCTGTGGCATGTAGGTGGCCGTCTTTTCCCTGTGTCTGCGTGTCATCTTTCTTTTGTCCATGTCTGTGTCCAGTTTTTTTTCTTGTAAGGACACCAGTCATACTAGACTGAGGCCAACCCTAATCATGTAATTTTAACTGAAATGATCCTCTTTAACCCATTTTTTGCTGGAGGTTGCAATTTTCCAAATTGCAGACGTGTGAAAAATCAGACCTTGGTGATGACCTTGAGCAGTGGGACATAAATAACTCCCACATGCTTAGTGTTCCAATAATGGAACACTAGGCCTAAATGAGTTCTAAAGATCCCATCTCCAAATATGGTCACTGTAGTAGTCTGTTCTCATGCTGCTAATAGAGGCATATCTGAGACTGGATAATTTATAAAGGAAAGAGGTTTAATTGACTCACAGTTCCACATGGTTGGGGAGGTCTCACAACCATGGCTAAAGGTGAATGAAGAACAAAGTCACATCTTACATGGCGTCAGGTGAGAGAGCTTGTTCAGGGGAACTCCCATGTATAAAACCATCAGATCTTGTGAGACCCATTCACTACCACTACCACAGGATGGGGGAAACTGCCCCCATGATTCAATTATCTCCACCTGGTCCCACCCTTGACATGTGGGTATTATTACAATTTAGGATGAGATTTGGGTGGGGACACAGCCAAACAGTATCAGTCACATTCTGGGGTACTATGGAGATTTGGACGTCAACATGCAAATTTTGGAGGAAACGCATTTTAGCCCATGCCCTGCCCTCCTCCTCATGTTTAACTTCAGAGAAGTGCTCCAAAGAGAAACTCTGCTGGGAATCTGATAAACCCATGTTAACAATGCCCCATCATTCACTATTAGTAGCTTTTTCCTGTGTGTTCTAACAGTTTTGGCAACAATTGCAAAAGCACACACTTAGCTGATGTATTTAGTGAATAAGCTATTGAGCATACCCTTCGTTCTTTTAATCTTTTACTCACACTGTTAGTGGGTCTTTCCACAAATATCTATTGAGAATGCACTATGTCCCGGGTATTACCCAAGGCCTTTAGAGTTGAGAAGAACACAAAGTATTTGCTTTTGGGAGCTCAGAGTCAAGAGAGAGAGGAGGGAGAGAGAAAGAGACTCAAATAGACAATTCTGAATGTAGTTGTGCAAGAGAAATAAGAAAAGATATATCAAATTTAAATAATTACAGTATTACTCTAATATTATAAATGAAGTTGAAGAATTTCCTGTGCATGGTGAGACTGAGAGTTAAGCTTTAGGTTTTGAGAACTACAATTCAGGCACCCCTTATCCACATCCTAAAATAAAGTTAATCTAGACTACCAGCTTGCTTATCATAAAGATGAAAGTCTGAAGTTTAGGTAATTTGGAAATTGGACTAATCTCTATACCAAGTAAATAAACTGAACTTTTACACTTTTTAGGGGGATGGAGTTTTGCTCTTGTTGCCTAGGCTGGAATGCAATTGCACAGTCTGGGCTCACTGCAACCTCCGTCTCCCAGGTTCAAGTGATTCTCCTGTCTCAGCCTCCCACATAGCTGGGATTACAGGCAGCCACGACCAGCCCTGGCTGATTTTTGTATTTTTAGTAGAGACAGGGTTTCAGCATGTTGCCCAGGCTGGTCTCGAACTTCCAATCTCAGGTGATCCGCTTGCCTCAGCCTCCCAAAATGCTGAGATTACAGGTGTGAGCCACCAGGCCTGGTAAACTTTTATACTCATAAGGAAGTAATTTATACTTAAAAGTTTTTGTCAAATTTATAGATAACAGAACTATAGATGCAAGCTCTTGTAATCTTAAAGCCATATGTCAAATAAAAAGTGCTAAAATACTAAAAAATACTCCCAAATACTAAATATAAATACTAAAAAAGTGCTAAGGATGTTGGGATGCAGAATTACAAGAGTGTTGGAAGGCAGCAATAATAAAGTCAACATTGAATCTTGCATCCCCTAGGCAAGTGAAATTGCCAGGCAGCTTTGGTTCTGTGGGCTTTAAGGGGGTCGGTTTGAGGGGATCTGGTTGAGAGGTAACAGATGTTATGCATTGTTGATCATCTTTAGGGAAGTCCTAGGTAGTAGCCCCTAAGAAAGACTCAAAAAATGAACTGTCTTTGGCTCCTAGAGGACCAGTGGGAGAATACTAGAGTAACCAGGAGTAAAAAGATTTCTGTAGGTGTTTGAAGGGGAATAAGGAGTGGGTTTCTTCCATAGACACTTTCCTCAGTGGCTTCTATTAAGATGTCGGGTATGGGTAAAGATTCAGTTTCAAATGAGTTTTTAAGAGCTCTGTTTTACCACATCTTTTTTGACAAAGTCTTGCTCTGTTACCCAGGCTGAAGTTCAGTGGCATGATCTCAGCTCACTGTGACCTCTGCCTCCTGGGTTCAAGTGATTCTCCTGCCTCAGCCTCCTGAGAAGCGGGGAACATAGGCATGCACCACCATGCCCAACTAATTTTTATATTTTTTGCAGAGGCGGAGTTTTGCCATGTTGGCCAGGCTGGTCTTGAACTCCTGACCTCAAGTGATCCACCCACTTCAGCCTCCCAAATGCTAGCATTATAGGCATAAGCCATCATACCTGGTCTTACCATGTCATTGAAAAGAATCTACTAATCATTTTCTCTGAGAACTGAAAAGTTCTGAGGAATTGTGAATGTTTCTGGAGGTAGTAGTTATTGGAAAACTCCACGATTATCAGTAAGTAATGGTTATCTATACAACCAGCTGCAGTCTGCTCCAATGAAAAATGTCTTTAAGCTCACCTTTTGAATTGATCTACTTCTGAGTGGTGAACAGAGATGCCTAGGTTTGCTCTTTTACCTTTCCTGAGAAGTCTCTGAGTAGGGAAATCGGTTCTATTTAAGTACAGCATCTGGAAGCAGGTAATGTACAGAATGGTATGAGGGGGTCAGAGTGAGGAAGGTCCTGGCCCTGGCCTACTTCATAATTTAGTTACTGTGGACATTGGGTTTTATTTTCATGTGATGGTACTAACACAGTAATTGTTTAATTATAATGCTCTGAAGCTGAGTGGAGGTTTGCAAAATATTCTGAGTACTTTGAAAACGTGGCATTATTTGTGTGTAAAGTATTACTAAATGTGTTGTTTGCCGAATAATTCAGAGAAAGGTTCAGCTGACTTTCTTTGGTTTGCTAATTTAGAAGTTTTTTCTTCAAAGTAGAAGTAATGATTCTTTTGCTTAAATGTAGCTCTGGGCACAGTTACAAGTTTTGAGCCTGTGTTTGGCTTCCATTACTCTACATCAGCTATTCAGCAATTTGCCATTTTTGTTGCTGTTATTTTCTTAATGCACAATGTTATTTGTTAAACATTCTTCCTGTTGGTAAAATATGGTCACTTTTAGTGATTCTGCTACTGGAGCTAAAAATAGCTTTGCTGATATCTAAGTAGATGGTTGAAGAGGGAAGCTGACATTTTGTATTTTGATAAATTTTAGTTGAATAAAATACAGCAAGTAAGTAGGAGAATTTTATCTCTTGTGTCTGGGAATGTTATGCGTTCTGTTTATACCTATATCTGGTAATGTTAATTCCTTAATAACACTAATATGCAATTTATAGTTTTAATTATAGGACATAGGATACTCTTTCTTTCTTTCCCTCCTTCCTTTTCCTTTCACAGATAATTTTTAAAGTACCAAATCTGTGTAAGATACTTTCTACCATTATTCAGACAATGTCTGCTTTTCTTAGGAGTTACAAATCATTTATTTTTAAATAGGGAAACTCAAATTTCACGGTTTAATCAGTTGATGAGTCAATAGTTATTGAACAAACTGTGTGTCATTAATATTCTGAAGAAATAAATTTCACATATTGATCTTGAGATTTATAACCTTAATGGAGAGCATGAAAATGTCATAAATATATCCATAAAGATAATCAGTGTTGGATAGATAAGTGTAGTGGAAGCAGTGTGGTATAGAAGACTTATTGACTCCCTCATTCCAATAATTCCTCAAGAGATAAAAATATCTGATTTCTTACTTTGGGATCCAGGTGGTGGTTTCTGCTTACTTTGAGTTAAAATAACTTATTTTTAATACTTCTATTTGCTTATGCATTAGCATATATTTCTATATTAAATATGGAATTAAATATCTCTCCATTAAATATCTGTCTATAAAATTTGAAGTACATCACCTCAAATAATTTATCAAACTCCTCACCTACAAATGGATACTCCTGTGTATCATATGAAGTACACTAAATGGACAGTATCTACGTTTTGTAAATGTTCACATCTTTCATAACTGACCCTTAAAACTGTGATTAAGGAAGGCCCTAGCCAAGAAATGTTCAGGATATACACAAGTGTAATCTTTTCCACGTTATCATCTTATGCTGCGTATGTTTAAAATAGGTATTAAGAATCTACTAGAATGTAGGGCTACATTGGATTTTTGTGTAGGATAATAAAACGTCTTTGATTTCTTTGAACTAATTTAGGAGAGCTTTGAATTAATTTAGGAGAACCAGGACCTATACATTTTAGAGGCTAAATCATTCAGAAGTAAAAATAACTGTATGCAGCTTTGAGAAAAGAAATGTCACAAGGCAGGAGGATAAGGTTGTCAAAAGAGTCATCCAGAGAGTAGAGAGACTATAAGAGTTCAGAGCTGGGCTAGACACAGCACTGTGAACTGTTGGTGGGAAGTGAGAGTTCTTCTGATCCTCAGAGGATAACCAGCATAGGAAGTGCAGAGGAGTGGGGAAGGCTTCCAGATAGAATGAATGATGTGAGCAGAACTGAGCAAGGCTAAAATATTAGCCAAGCTGGGAGAAACCATTTTCAGGTGGAGATTAGATGGGAGAAAGTGAGATGGTAGATGAGAACCAGGTTGAGAAGAGCCTTGAATATAATAAGCAGAAAATATATTTTTTTTTATTTTACCAATGCTGGACAATCCTAGTGATGACTATGAGCAGGCAAGTGACTGGCCACAAAGTACAGGAACTTAATAATAAAAGTATTTTTAATTAAGAACCAGCTTAAAGTAAGAGGTACGTCTTCACCTTGGTGGTTCCAAAGATGACATTACAGAGTAGCGTGGCTTTTGCAGGCAACTCATGGTTCTCATTACCTGTGTTTTGGGATAGTTCATATTTGGGATTGCCATTGCTTATTTTTAATTCACCCCAAAGGACATCTTCCTATGTCCTTTTTCAGGTTAACACATGGGCTAGGGAGAAAGTTACTGCAGAGTCTATGCAAGAAGTTCATTGGCTCCGAGAATATGTACCGACATGTATATATGCTTATGTACGCATGTGCTTGTATATGTATGTATATAAGTATGTATATACTAGCAGAGATCAACTTCTCCTGGACCCCTCCTTCTGTTCTCCAAATTATAGAGACGTTACCAAATTTTGGAAGACATTACAAACTTACTATATTGTTTTACAAAGTGACTCCCAAGCTCCATGTTGTTTAAGCTGCCCCTCTGCCATAGCAATTCTTAGAGTCTAGCCAAGAGATGCCAGGAAAGAGAAAGGATCCAAAGTGGGGACTCTTTGTCCTGATACTTATCTTTTAAAATAGAGAAATATGTATAGTAGACTTTGATTACATTTCTCTAATTGACAAAGATTGGTAGGAAACAGAGAAGAGGAAAGTCTGTATACTATGAATCGAGGAGTGTCAAGAGAAAGTCCCTTCAAATAAGGTGAAACTGACTTGGTTTTAATTTCTTAGAATTTTATTAGTTTTCTAGGGCTGCCATAATGAAACACCAGACACTGGGTGGCTTAAAGAGCAGAAATTAATTTTCTCACTGGTCTGGAGGCTGGAAGTCCAAGACCAAGGTGTCAGAACGTTTGGTTTCTTCTGAGGCCTCTCTTGTTGGCTTGCAGATGGCAAGCATGCATGTGTGCATATGACCCTGGTGTCTCTTCCTCGTTTATGAGGATACCAGTCATGCTGAAGTATACCCTCCCTCAGCTAATAACCTCATTTAACTTTGATTATCTTCTTGAAAGACCTGTCTCCAAATACGGTCACGTTCTAAGGTACTGGGGGTTAGGGATTCAACATAGAAATTTGAAAGCAACACAATTTCATAACTGTTGTCTGTATACAATTTGCCTCCTTCACATGTTGGCAATGAACAAAAAGAAACCATCAAAACTGTATTGTTTCTAGAGATTGAGACTTACTTACTATTGTTCTCTTTCTGAAAATATAAAGGGGCATTACTTATGTTTAATTCACCCCAAACTATAAATATATAGGCCATAAAGTATCACTACTGTTTTATAAAGAACCAAGGAATGTTTCTCTTATATACCATCCTGCTTAAATCCTCATAAGTGCTTTTTGTAAACTCATTTTCTTTGACACTTCACATGAAACTCTCAGCTATGAAATGTAGCAGCTACAAGTTTCCAGTTTCCCGTTGGTCACACAAGGCCTAACTTATGAAATACATTATCAAACAAACAAGTTTAGGCCTAGAGGAAATTGGCCTCTTCTTAAGAAAATCCAGACTTTTAATTAAAGTGGAAGTATGGTAGTTCCCCCTCCACCCTGTACCTTTATCTATGGTTTCAGTTACCTATGGTCAACCATGGTTGAAAAATAGTAAATGGACAATTCCAGAAACAGAAATTCGTGTTTTGAATTGTGTACTGTTTTGAGCAGTGGTGATGAAATCTCGAACTTTCCCACTCTGTCTCCCATGGGACACGACTCGTCCCTTTGTCTGGCATTTCCACACTGTATAGGCTACCTGCCCGCTAGTCACTTAGTATCCTTCTGAGTTATCAGACTGACTGTGGTGGCATCGCAGTGCTTATGTTTAAGCAACCCTTATTTTACTGAGTAATAGCCTTAATGTGCAAGAGTTGTGAAGCTAGCCATTCAGAAATGCCAAAGCAAAGCCATAAATGAGGGTGAATGTTTATTACGGGGATGTATGCATAGGAAAACACAGTCTGTATTGGATTTAGTACTGTCCCTGCTTCAGATATCCACTCAGAGTCTTTGAACCTATCCCTGTGGATTGCCTGGGATGAGAATGTCCAGTGTGTCTCTAGACTCTCAAAAATTTTCGCCATTACACATGTCAGAGCTAGGCAATTTTAGGGAGAGATAGTAAAAACATCAATTACTATTGAAACTCCTACAGGCTGATGGATGACACAAAATATATTAAGTCTACATTTTTTTTTTTGTATTTTTAGTAGAGATGGGGTTTCACAATCTTGGCCAGGCTGTCTTGAACTCCTGACCTCGTGATCTACCCACCTCGGTCTCTGAAAGTGCTGAGATTACGAGTGTCAGCTACCACATCTGGCCTCTGACACACATTTTTCAGTAAAATTGTTTTTCACAAATTTCTTCTAAGTCTAAAAGAGATGGCTTTTCTTACCAATATTGGTTATATATATTATGCTTCAGTGTATTTGTGAGTTATTTGTTATTGCCCAAGATTATTTACTTGTGATTTATTCTTACTCATTTTGCTTATTTTTCCTCAAATAATTGAAAATTGTACATCATCCAATAATGTTCCAAAACATGGAGCCATGATATCTGGTTATTGAACACCTGTTTTCTAGAGTGCAGCCAGTGATAGAAAGTGACAACTCATTGTCTCTGCATTCAGCAAGGTCTCTTCATCTTTCTCTTTCAGATGATTCAGTGTTCATTGTAAAGAATATAGTGGAGAGAACCCTAGATTTATTTCAGAAATTCTATAGATGAATTGAGGTTGTATTCTCTAACTTGCATATGTATAGTAAGATAATTTAAGCAATATACTCTAATCTTAGTATTGAGGCTTTGTTATTCATGAAATATACAACTTGAAATTTTTTTTAAAAATCAATGAATTTGATCATATCTGGGAACCTCATTTCACTCTCTCTGGTGTTGTCATGGCAACAGGAAAGCCAGGGTGCTATGGGGAGCTGTGATTTGAGATTTCTGCTGCACTTATTCCTGTGTGTGGTCCAGAGAGAAAAAATAATGTGATGGTGCTTGACTTTTAAAAATTATGTTTAATATGCATTATGCTAATATAGCAGTCATGGAGGAGTCACACTCTTAAAAATGCCCAGTTTTGTCTTTTTACCTATTAAGTTGGGTTCAGGGTTACTTTTTCATGTTTAAGTCCAGTTCAGTGACTGTGAGAATTATTTTTGATATGAACAGTATATAATTAGTTATTAGGTCTTGAAACAAAGAGGATGGATAATAAAAGATTCAAACAATTGAATATACTAAATGGTTATGTTAAACATTTGAATTAATTACAAATGCTTTATAGAACTATGAGGTGAGCTTTGGTTACAAATCCTGCTCACCAGTGATATGCACAGCTCACGGTCTTAGTCCATGTTGTTGAGACCCCTGAGCCTGCCTGTCTGTGGCTCCATGTGCAGTTTACATGATATGACAGCTTTCCCACTTTTCATGCAAATTCTGGTAACTCCCTTTTTCTTGTACCTTTACTTGATTATTTTCTTTTCTTCCTTCACTCCATCCTCCCTCCATCCTCCTCCCTCCCCCATTCATCCTTTATCCCTCCCTTCCCCATCTATCCTCCCTCTCTCCATCCTCTTTCTATCTTTCCTCCCTCTCCCCTTTTCTCTCTCCTTCTCCTCCTTCCCTTATCCTCCCCTCCCCTTCTCTTCCCTTCCCATCTTTCTCTTCAGATGCTTTATTTGGGATATTTGTTGCATTAAATGTTCTTGCCACTGTGCTGTCCAGTTCCTGGCTGCTTTTACTCTTCTAAGTAGGTTCAATTAGCTTCCCTTTGTCTCTACCTTCATTTTCCTCTCCCTACAAATCTCTTCCCCAGTTTCCCCACTTACCCCCAGATGACACAAACCCATAGGTCTCTGTGTCCAGTGGCCACCTGCTTCTGCATGCCAGGTGTCTTCTCAGAGTAGATGAAGTTCTTGTCAAGTCTGATGAGGAACCTAAATATATGCAGCAGTATTGTATGCAAAGGCCAGAGGCAGAGGGAAATAAGAAAAATTTAAACCCCACAGCAATGAACGGGGATTATGAAGAAGGTTCTAGTCGCTATGAAATGGAAAATTGATAGCACTCTGAGAATCATGTCTAGATTTCCAGGGAACTCAGATGAGCATCAGAATTATGCACATTTAAGATAGAAAAGAGCAAATACTTAGATACATTTCAAACAAAGGTGTGGTTGAGGCTGCAGTGAGCTGTAACTGCACCACTGCACTCCAACCCAGGTGACACAGTGAGACCCTGTCTCAAACAAAACAAAGCACAGCTGGGCTTATATGCATGCATCTTTGCAATATTTATATTATTTTAGAAGTTCACCATCTTCAGAATTTTTTATTTAGCTTAAAACAAAAATAGTTACTTACACTGATTCCCTGGAGCATCGTTCCAAATAAAGGCTAATTTGGAGTTCAAATCTATTGCAAATTAGAAGAATAGAAGAGAAAAATTGAAACATTTTCTTGCCCTGTGGTATTAGTGTTTATAGGTTAAGTTCCAGATCCTTTCTTGGATGAGACATTAAAAAGAATTATACACTAGGTATAATTATGCACAAGGGTGTCAGGTATGTCTTTATTACACCCTAGCCATTGATTGAAAGGATTTGTCTTCTTGTTCCCCTCATTAAAGAAACCATAGACCGTTGGTAACTGTGATCACTACTGAAGTCTTGTGTATTTAATTGCATGCTATATGCCAACAGTGGGGCATTCAGGAGGACATAATGACAAAGTCTATTTGGATTCTGTTTACGTAACTCACACTACAGAATGCGCTGAATGATAGACGTTTTCATGACAAACAGTATGAGAAACTTAAGACTGCTAAATGACTTGAATTCATGCTAAACTCAACCCTATGCTGACACAATTAGGTCTGAACTGCAGACACAGACTAACAATGTCTGCTTTCCCAACTGGGACTTGTAAAGGATACAATAGCTTTTTACCGTTAAAATTATTAAGGCAACTACCACAATAAAAGTACTGCATTCCGGTCAACTGTAGTTTGCTGGAATGATACCTTAAGTTTATATGAAATGGGTGAAGAGTCTCTAGAACGTTTACGAGCATTTGGTCCAGAAACCTACTAATCATCACAGAGCCAAGAGCAGACTCAAGAGGGCACATGGTTGATGAAAGTATTACTGGAATAAATAACCTCTTCACATTTGTGGGTCTCACAGTGTTGGCTGTGAAGGCAAAGTCTCCCCCTTGCCTTTCTTGCACTTCTACACAGCAAAGGCTGAGGATGTGTAATGTCCTAGGCAGATAGAATCTATAGCAAGCTTTAAGTGTGAAAGTCACATCCACACTTAAATATCTAATAAATATTTCACAATTTACATGTACAACTCTAAACTTATCCTTTAGACTTGTGTCATCCAATGTCTTCCCCATCTCAACTGACACCAACTACATCTGTTTCGTGGTGCAGGCCAAAACTACTAGGGTCATGTTTGATTCCTCTCTGTCTTTCCCACTCTGTATGTCTAGTTTATCAGGAAATCAACTTGATTCTATCTTCAAAATCTATCAGAAATCAAACAGTTTCCCATTATCTCTATGGTGACTATCCTGGTTAGAAACATTGTTATTTCTTGCCTGAAATTTGGCAGTTTCCATTCTTTTTCCTCCGGAATTTTTAAGGGTTCCACATGTAGTGGTGTTATTAGCTTTTTATCTGGAAAGTATGCTACATATGTTCTCTCCTAATATGTTATCTGTTGACTTGTTTTTTTATGTCATGCAAAAGTTTTCAAACAAAAACTTTTGTGAACCACACAATGTATTCAAATTTATTAATGTTTTATTTTCTCTGGATTTTGAGTTAAAGCTAGAAAATCTTTTCCTGTCCCTAGGTTTTGTAGGAATTCATCCACATTTTCTTCTGGTATTTTTGTGGATTTATTTTTTACATTTAGATTCATGACTCATTTGGTGTTTTTTCTTGTGTATTAAATGAGGTATGGATCTAACTGTCTTTTTCCAAGTATCAGTTCTACCAACCACTTATTAAAATATCCATCCTTGCCCCAGTGATTTAAGGTTACCTTCATGTGTCATATACATTAAATAGGCACTTTGTTCTATTTCTAGATTTTTTAAATACTTTCTCACTGGTCTATCTACTTACATACCAACACCACACTATTTTAATTATTAAAACAGTACAGTATTTTTTAATGTCTGGTAGGAACAATCCCCTAGTAGGAGTTTTCCTTTATAAGATTTTCCTGAATATTACACATAAAATTTGTATTAACTTGCTTAGTCCAGATCGATTAAATGGCTTGCTGGCATTTTCCTTGGGATTGCATTAAATTTATAACTTAGAACCAATACCTTCACGATGTTGAGTCATATTATCCAAGAACTAGAAATATCTTTCCATTTGTTCAAGTCCAATATTATTTCTTAGGAGAGTTAAGTTTTCTTCATGTAAATTCATATTTTTTTTGTCAAAGTTATTCCTGGGTATCTTGTTTCCCTGTTGCTATTGTAAATGAAATTTTCTTTGCCATTATATTTGCTGGTAATCTTATGTGTTTATCAAAACCAGTTGTTTCTGCATGTTAATTTTATATCCTGCTAATGTATTGTGTTTTTTTGAGTTAGAATTATCATTGACTTTCTGGATATATGGTCATCGATCATATCTTCAGCAAATTGCAGCAGTTGACTTTTACTTTCCAACAATATGCCTCTTATTGATTTTACACATCTGATTGCACAGGCCTCTAGTAAATATTAAATAATAGTAGTTAGTGGGTAACCAGTAATACTCTCAATATGCATTTCAAGAAAGTATATAACAGTTTCTGTTGTGCTGGATGATTTTTCCAAAAATGACTATTTTAATTCATTGAATTTTTATATCTACGAAAACATTAAAAAGTTTTCCTCTTTAGATGTACTGTGTTACAATAATTTATTTTCTAAGACTGAGTCAACTTTACATTCCTGAACAAATCCTACTTTGTCATGGGGTATTGTTTTTATATTGTTGTGTTAGATTCTGTTTGCTAATGGTTTAACTTAAAGCTTTTGTTTATACAGACTTTATCAGTCTTAATTATCAATGTTATTCTTGCTCCATGCTAATAATTAGAAATTATTTCTTTGTTTTTAATGTTCTGGAACAAGTTATGGAGAATTGGTATTTTTGGTCATTAGATATCTTTTAGAACTGCCCTGTGAAACCATTTGGGCCTGGTGCTTTTTTTGTGTGACAGTTCCTTGTTTCCTTTTACTCTTCTATGGATATTTGTCTTTTTATCACTAATGGGATCATTTTCATAAGCTGTATTTTTCTTAAAATCCATTTCATCTTAGTTTTCAAATTTATTTGCATAAAGCTCTGCAACACAATCCCTTATGATTTCAAAATATTTCCTGTTTCAGTAGTTATTCCCTCTTGTCATTTCTTATTTTGTATACTTTCTCCCTATTTTTTTCTTTTTCTTTTTTTTTTATTTTTGAAAGAAAGAAAAAGAAGAAAGAAAGTGAGAGTGAAAGAAAGAAAAAAAAGAATGTAAGAGAGAATGAAAGAGGAAGAGAAAGAGAGAGAGAGAACAAGATTCTTGTTTTATTGCCTAGGCTAGAATGCAGTCTAAAAATGGGTATTAAAAACCTCTTTTATGCCAATAATTGTACTTAACAGTAGAGACAGGAAGGAATAAGAGATGAAAATAACAAACAAGCAGCCAACCAATATTTTATTTAAAGCTGTGAAATGCTATGCAATTGCTGAGGAGTGATTTACTTCCAATTATGTGGTCACTTTTGAAATAGGTATAATGTGATACTGAGAAAAATGTACGTTTTGCGGATTTGGGGTGGAGAGTTCTGTAAATAATTGTTAAGTTTACTTGTTCCAGGTCTGAGTTCAGGTCCTGGATATCCTTGTTAATTTTCTATCTCGTTGATCTGTCTAATATTGACAGCATAGTGTTAAAGTCTCCCACTATTATTGTGTGGGAATCTAAGTCTCTTTGTAAGTCATTAAGAACCTACCTTATGTATCTGGGTGTTCCTGTATTGGGTGCTTATATATTTAGGATCATTAGCTCTCTTGTTGCATTGATCCTTTCACCACCATGTAATGTCTATCTTTGTTTCTTATGGTCTTTGTTGCTTTAAAGTCTGTTTTATCAGAGACGAAAATTGCAGCTTCTGTTTATCTTATTTATTTTTTCTCTCCATTTGGTTGGTATGTCTTCCTCCATCCCTCTGTTTTGAGTCTTTGTGTATCCTTGCATGTGAGATGGGTCTAGATACAGCATATCGATGGATTTTAGCTTTTTATCCAATTTGCCTGTCCGTGTCTTTTGATTGGGGCATTTAGTCCATTTAAATTTAGGATTAATATTGATATATGTGAGTTTGATACTGCCATTTAACGCTAGCTGGCTGTTTTGCCCATTAGTTGATGTAGAGTCTTCATTATGGTGATGCTCTTTACCTTTTGGTATGTTTTTGGAATGGCTGATACTGGTTGTTCCTTTCTAT